>PISX010032804.1:0-15789 GCA_004024625.1 Mellivora capensis | reverse complement strand
TACCAAGAAAATACATCCAGAATTGTTAAAATTTGCTTTTATAATTTAGCTCGTATTGTATCATGAACATCTCTTCATGTTGTTAAACTTTTTAAAATTGGATTTTTAATAGATTCAGAATACTATGTTCAGTAGATATATAATGATTTTCATAACTATTCTACTGCTGTGGGATAAAATTTATCTGATTTCGTCATATTAAAAAATGACACCATAATCAACATTCTCAATCATATACATTTTCCCCCCTCTTTGGTGAATTATTTCTTTGGCATTAATTTTAGAAAGTGGGATTACTAGACCAAAGGGTATAGGTATTTTCATGGCTCTTCCAGTGGCTCTTCCTTGATCATTTAACTGCTAGTTGTCTATGTTGTTTTATTTTTTATATTATAAAGATTTTATTTATTTGACAGAGAGATCAAGAGAGCAAGCATGAGCAGGGGGAGAGGGAGAAGTAGGCTCTCTGCCAAGCAGGGAGCCCCATGTGAGACTTGGTCCCAGGACCCTGGGATCATGACCTGAGCCAAAGGCAGTTGCTTAGCTGGCAGAACTACTCAGGTGCCCCAGTCTATGCTGTTTTAATATGCAATTGGTGTAGACTGGATGCTTATGTCCTTCCCAGCTTCATATGTTGAAATCCTAAAGCCAATGAGGTGGTATTAGGAGGTGAGGTCTTTGGCAGGTGATTAGGACATGAGGACAGAGCCTTCATTAATGGAGTTAGTGCTGTTGTAATTAAAGAGGTGAGAAAGCTCCCTTGCCCCTTCTGCCATGTGAAGATACAGTGAGAAGTTGGTGGTCTGCAACCTGGCAGTGTGCTCTCTCCAGAACCTGATGGTGCTGGTACTCTAATCTTAGATTGCTAGCCTCCAGAACTGGGAGAAATAAATTTTTGCAGTTTATAAGCCATGCACTCTATGGTATTTTGTTATAGTAACAGACTGAGGCAGCAGTATTTAAATAACCTCTTCTGAAATTATAGATATTAATCTTTTATAGGTTATAGAGTAAATGTTTTCCAGTTCCGTTGCTTTCCGTTTCACTTGAGTATTCTTTTTAATACTGAAGTTTTAAATTTTCTGTATTTAACAATGTTTTCCTTGTTAGGTGCTCTGCTTCAAACCTTAAAAAATCAGTATCTATCAAAAGCCTTGGAAGTTGTCTATTCTGTTTTCTGTAATTTACAATTTGTTATTCACTTAGTTTTCTTTTTTTCCTGTTTTTGGGGACATAAGTTTATATTTTTCATTCTCCAAAATATCTAAGACCAATGGCTAAAGGTATTCATAGAAAGAAACGAGGGGAAACTAGAAAAAAACTAGGAGCATGATGTAGTTGAATGCGTATAGGCTTTATTTGAATTTTTAACACATACTACATGATCTCAAATAAGTTTTTTTACCCTCTGTAAGTCTCTATTTCCTCATTTATAAAGTGGGAATAATAATAATACTTACCTCAGGATTGTTGTAAGTTTCTAAATCATTTTTATGAGATTTTTGTTTATTTTATTTATGAAATAACTGTTTTTTATTAATTATTATTTTTTAAACTTTTTATTATTTTAATTTCTTTTCAGTGTAACAGAATTCATTGTTTATGCAGCACACCAGGTGCTCCATCCAATGCATGCCCTCCATAATACCCACCACCTGGCTCCCCCAACCTCCCACCCCCTGGCCCTTCAAAACCCTCACGTTGTTTTTCAGAGTCCATAGTCTCTCATGGTTCATCTTCTCCTCCAATTTCCCTCAACCCCCTTCTCCTCTCCACCTCCCCATGTCCTCTGTGTTATTTGTTATGCTCCGCAAATAAGTGAAACCATATGATAATTGACACTCTCTGCTTGACTTATTTCACTCAGCATAATCTCTTCCTGTCCTGTCCATGTTGCTACAAAAGTTGGGTATTCATCCATTCTGATGGAGGCATCATACTCCATAGTGTATATGGACCACATCTTCCTTATCCATTCGTCCGTGGAAGGGCATCTTGGTTCTTTCCACAGTTTGGCGACTGTGGCCATTGCTGCTATAAACATTGGGGTACAGATGGCCCTTCTTTTCATTACATCTGTATCTTTGGGGTAAATACCCAGTAGCACAATTGTAGGGTCATAGGGAAGCTCTATTTTTAACTTCTTGAGGAATCTCCACACTGTTCTCCAGAGTGGCTGCACCAACTTGCATTCCCACCAACAGTGTAAGAGGGTTCCCCTTTCTCCACATCCTCTCCAACACATGTTGTTTCCTGTCTTGCTAATTTTAGCCATTCTAACTGGTGTGAGGTGGTATCTCAATGTGGTTTTAATTTGAATCTCCCTAATGGCTAGTGACGATGAACATTTTTTCATGTGTCTGATAGCCATTTGTATGTCTTCATTGGAGAAGTGTCTGTTCATATTTTCTGCCCATTTTTTGATATGATTATCTGTTTTGTGTGTGTTGAGTTTGAGAAGTTCTTTATAGGTCCTGGATATCAACCTTTTGTCTGTACTGTCATTTGCAAATATCTTCTCCCATTCCATGGGTTGCCTCTTTGTTTTGTTGACTGTTTCCTTTGCTGTGCAGAAGCTGTTGATCTTGATGAAGTCCCAGAAGTTCATTTTTTCTTTTGTTTCCTTTGCCTTTGGAGACATATGTTGAAAGAAGTTGCTGTGGCTGATATCGAAGAGGTTACTGCCTCTGTTCTCTAGGATTCTGATGGATTCCTGTCTCACGTTGAGGTCCTTTATCCATTTCAAGTTTATCTTTGTGTACGGTGTAAGAGAATGGTCGAGTTTCATTCTTCTACATATAGCTGTCCAATTTTCCCAGCACCATTTATTGAAGAGACTGTCTTTTTTCCACTGTATATTTTTTCCTGAGTTGTCGAAGATTATTTGACCATAGAGTTGAGGGTCCATATCTAGGCTCTCTACTCTGTTCCACTGGTCTATGTGTCTGTTTTTATGCCAGCACCATGCTGTCTTGGTGATTACAACTTTGTAGTAAAGCTTGAAATCAGGCAACGTGATGCCGCCGGTTTTGTTTTTCTTTTTTAAAATTTCCTTAGCAATTTGGGGTCTCTTCTGATTCCATACAAATTTTAGGATTATTTGCTGCAGCTCTTTGAAAAGTACCAGTGGAATTTTGATCGGAATGGCATTAAAAGTATAGATTGCTCTAGGCAGTATAGTCATTTTCCCAATGTTTATTCTTCTGATCCAAGAGCATGAAATGGTCTTCCACCTTTTTGTGTCTTCTTCAATTTCTTTCATGAGTGTTCTGTAGTTCCTCAAGTACAGATCCTTTACCTCCTTGGTTAGGTTTATTCCCAGGAATCTATGGTTCTTGGTGCTATAGTAAACGGAATTGATTCTCTATTTTGACTTCCTGTGTTTTCATTGTTAGTGTATAAGAAAGCAACTGATTTCTGTACATTGACTTAGTATCCTGCCACATTACTGAATTGCTATATGAGTTCTAGTAGTTTGGGGGTGGAGTCTTTTGGGTTTTCCATATAAAGTATCATGTCATCTGCGAAGAGAGAGAGTTTGACTTCTTCCTTTCCAATTTGGATCTTTTATTTCTCTTTGTTGTCTGATTGCTGTTGCTAGGACTTCTAATACTGTGTTGAACAAGAGTGGCGATAGTGGGGATCCTTGTCGTGTTCCTGATCTCAGTGGGAAAACTGTGAGCTTCTTCCCATTGAGGATGATATTTGCTGTGGGTCTTTCATAGATAGATTTTATGAAGTTCAGGAATGTTCCCTCTATCGCTATACTTTGAAGCGTTTTCATCAGGAATGGATGCTGGATTTTGTCAAATGCTTTTTCTGCATCAATTGAGAGGACTATGTGGTTCTTCTCTCTTCTCTTGTTGATTTGTTCTATAACATTGATTGATTTGCGAATGTTGAACCATCCTTGCAACCCAGGGATGAATCTCACCTGGTCATGGTGGATGATCTTTTTAATGTGCTGTTGGATCCTATTTGCTAGGATCTTGTTGAGAATCTTAGCATCTATATTCATCAGTGATATTGGTCTGAAATTCTTCTTTTTGGTGTGGTCTTTGCCTGGTTTGGGGATCAGGGTAATGCTGACTTCATAAAAAGAGTCTGGAAGTTTTCCTTCTGCTTCAATTTTTTGAAACAGCTTCAGGAGAATAGGTGTTATTTCTTCTTTGAAAGTTTGGTAGAATTCCCCAGGGAATCCGTCAGGTCCTGGGCTCTTATTTTTTGGGAGGTTTTTGATCACTGCTTCAATCTTGTTACTAGAATATCGGTCTATTCATGTTGTCAGTTTCTTTCTGGTTCAGTTTTGGAAGTTTATAGTTTTCCAGGAACGCATCCATTTCATCTAGGTTGCTTAACTTACTGGCATATAACTGTTGATAATAGCTTCTGATGATTGTTTATACTTCCTTGGTGTTATTTGTGATCTCTCCCTTTTCATTCATAATTTTATTAATTTTGGCCTTCTCTCTTTTCTTTTGGATTAGTGTGGCCAATGGTTTATTGATATTATTGATTCTTTCAAAAAACCAGCTTCTAGTTTCATTGATACATTCTACTGTATCTCTAGTTTCTATCTCATTGATCTCTGCTCTAATCTTGATTATTTCCCTTCTTGTGTGTGGAGTTTGCTTAATTTGTTGTTGATTTTCCAGTGCTTTAAGGTGTAGAGACAGCTGGTGTATTCTGCATTTTTCAATTTTTTTTGAGGGAGGCTTGGATGGCTATGTATTTCCCCCTTAGGAACGCCTTTGCTGTATCCCATTGGTTTTGGACTGAAGTGTCTTCATTCTCATTGGTTTCCACGAATTGTTTAAGTTCTTCTTTGATTTCCTGGTTTATCCAAGCATTCTTAAGCAAGGTGGTCCTTAGCTTCCAGGTGTTTGAATTCCTTCTGAACTTCTCCTTGTGGTTGAGCTTCAGTTTCAAATCATTGTGATCTGAGAATATGCAGGGAATAATCTCAATCTTTTGCTATTGGTTGAGCCCTGATTTGTGAGCCAGTATGTGGTCTATTCTGGAGGAGGTTCCATGTGCACTTGAGAAGAATGAGTATTCTGTTGTTTTAGGGTGGAATGTTCTGTATATACTTATGAGGTCCATCTGGTCCAATGTATCATTCAATGCTCTCATTTCTTTATATTGATTTTCTGCTTGGATGATCTGTCTATTACTGAGAGTGGTGTGTTAAGATCTCCTACTATTAATATATTCATATCAATATGACTATTTATCTTGATTAACAGTTTTCTTATGTAATTTGCTGTTCCCATATTGGGGGCATAAATATTTACTATTGTTAGATCATCTTGGTGGATAGTCCCTTTAAGAATGATTTAGTGTCCTTCTGTATTTCTGACTACAGTCTTTAGTTTAAAATCTACTTTATCTGATATGAGAATCTCGACCCCAGCCTTCTTTTGAGGCCCATTGGCATGAAAGATGCTTCTCCATCCCTTCACTTTCACTCTGGGTGTATCCTTAGGTTTGAAATGCGTCTCTTATAGACAATATATGGATGGGTCCTGTTGTTTTTATCCAATCTGCAACCCTTTGTCATTTTATGGGCGCATTTAGGCCATTCACATTGGGAGTGATTATTGAGAGATGAGATTTTATTGACATCATCTTACCTGTGAAGTCTTTGTTTCTATAGATTGTCTCCACATATTTCTGTTCAATGATATTCTTAGGATTTTTCCTCTTTTATAGAACCCCCCTTAATATTTCCTGCAGTGTCAGCTTGGTGGTCACATACTCTTTTAAACCTTGCCAGTCTTGGAAACTCTTTGTCTCTCCATCCATTTTGAATGTCAGTCTTGCTGGATAAAGTATTCTTGGCTGCATGTTCTTCTCATTTAGTGCCCTGAATATGTCTTGCCAGCCCTTTCTGGATTGTCAGGTTTCTGTGTACAGGTCTGACATTATTCTGATGGGCTTTCCTCTATATGTAAGGAATTTCTTTGCCCTAGCTGCTTTCAAGAGCTCCTGTCTATAATTATGATTCATCATTTTCACTATCAGGTGTCTTGAATTCTTTCTAGATTCTGTGATCCTGGGGGGAGACCGTTCTGCCTCTAGTACACAAATGCTGGTTCCATTTGTGAGATTGGGAAAATTTTCATGGAGAATTTGTTCAACTATATCTTCTAGTCTTCTTTCTTTCTCTCCCCCTTAGGGATTCCAATAATTTTGATGTTGGAATGTTTCATGGTGTCATTTATTTCCCTAATTCTATTTTCATGGCTTCTAAGCTGTTTGTTCCAGGCTTCCTCCTGATCTTTTTTCGTTATCTGTTTGTCCTCCCGATCACTAATTCTATCTTCTGTCTCAGTTACCCTAGCTTTTAGAAAATTTAGATTAGATTGGAAATCATTGAGAACATTGTGGACATCATCCCTGGTGGCTTTCACTTCTGCCCTAAGCAATTCCATTTTGTCATCCATGGCTTTCTCCAACCTAGCTATTGCCTGTATAATTGTTAGCCCAAATTCCCTTTCTGACATACTTTCTATGTTCATATCCAATAGCTCTGATGCAGAAGGCCCAGTCTCTGAATTTTTCTTTGTTTGGCATTCCTCCTCCTAGTCATTTTGGTGAGAGATGGCTGAACGGATGTGTACCTGAATGTATTGACCGTGGTGTAGGCAAGAA
This sequence comes from Mellivora capensis, assembly GCA_004024625.1. Classification (NCBI taxonomy): domain Eukaryota; kingdom Metazoa; phylum Chordata; class Mammalia; order Carnivora; family Mustelidae; genus Mellivora; species Mellivora capensis. The sequence goes on along the minus strand of PISX010032804.1, from coordinate 9,135 downwards.
CGCTTCTGAGCAATCAAGAGTCCCCACCCAAAAGAAAGAAGAAAGAAAAAAAAGAGAGAGAGAGAGAGAGACAGGAAAAAAAAAGAAAGATAAAATAAAAGAAAGGGCCCAACCCAAATGGGCACCAAGGAAAGATTTATGAAGGATAAAAACAAAACAGACAAAAAGACTGACAAAAGTAAATGGCAAGAGAAAAATAAATAAGTAAATAAATAAAAAACAAAAAAAAAGAACCTTGTCAAAAAGAACCCCACGATATAAGATTTATATACTACCAGGACAAAAACAAGTATGCCGAAACACTGGCAGGAGAAAAAATAGGAGAGTGGTTATAAATTCTCAGTGTGGGCAAGGAAGGTTATTTTGATTCTTCCTCGATGTATCTTGATATCTTTGTTAAAGGACTCAGCTTTCCTAAGATAAAGGGGGATTAAAAACTGATTTACCTATAGGGGTAGCATTGATTGGGGTAATGGGATTACCTTGAAGCTTATCTCTGTATGAACATTAAAAAAAAAGAATAAACTAGAATAAAATTAAATTAAAAAAATTAAAAAATAGAAAAGCAAAAGAAAAACACAGGTATTTGTATTAAAAAGTTCAGGTTAAAAGGTTATTATGGAATTTGATGTAATGGGCATCTCACTGTGATGGTAAATAGGTTAAAAAGTTATATAAATATAAAAATGAACCAGAATAGTGGGAATGAATTAAACATAAAAGTTGTATCTATGAAGTAGTGGTGGTTGTCCTCTTGTCTTTTTTTTTTTGGTTGGTTTTCTGGGGGATGGGCCTGCCGCGCGGGTTTTCAGGGAGTCTTGCCAGAGTTAAGTCCTCCTGCCCCCATCAAGGGGGTGGGCTCTGAGGAAACTGGTTTTTCAGGCTTTTGTTCTCTGGAGGCTTTTTTGTTTGTTCATTTGTTTTCTCTCCCCTTGGTGGCTTTTGATGGTTTTTGGAGGTTTAGAGGAAAGCAAACTGCACCCAGACCTCCCTCTCAGAGAGAAGCCTCAGTCTGTTCCCTCTGGGTGCTGCAGAGCACATAAATTCCCCCTCTGCCACTGGCAGAGCACGTTCCCAGTCACGGTCTCTGGGGTCACAGGAACTCCCGCTTGTACTCAAAACCAACATAGCCATGGCTGTCTGGGCAGCTCCAGACTGCCAGAGAGGTCCCAAGCAACAGTAGTGCACTGAAATTTTCCCACTGGCCCTGGCTGTGAGTGCTCAGACTCTCCATGGTCTGAGACAGCGCCAGCTGGCGCCTGCACGCACCTCTCTCAGGGGAGGTTGTGGGGAGCGACTAAGACTCTGGTCATGGGGCAGGCGCTGGAGTTTGCAAAAGGTTGTGGTTCTGCCAGCTGATGAGGCTCCCTCACCTTCAGGGGTGCAGCCACCCAGATGATCTCAGGCGCGCGGGTGGCTCAGGGACCAAGACCTGGCTGCTTTGCCTCACTCTCTCTGGCTCAGTGCCAGCGGTGGCTGTCCTGGGTTGGGGGACTTAGGCCCTGTACCTAACCGCCCTGATTCCCACAATTTCCCCCCATGATCCTTGCTCTTTTTGAGTGCTTTCAACCAAACTCCAAGTTAGTGCTGGTCCCCAATCACAGGGCACTCTCTTATTGGGGTATTACTTTCCAATGGGTCGCTTCTGGTGGCTCCCTCCCCATTTTGTTTATCTTCTGATACCAGTCTGATGTTCCCACTCCGCTTTACCTGCCCATTAGTGTCTTTTGCCCCTGTAGAGATCCAGACATGTATAATTATGATCTCAGGCTGATTTCATGGGTGATATGAGTTCTTTGGTAGGTAATCAGCTCACTTTAGGGTACAGGTTGAAATGGCATCTCCTCCTACTTCCCCGCCATCTTGTCTCCCTATCACTTAACAGTGCCTGGCATGTGGTAAGCATTCAGGAAATACCTGCTATTTTTATTATTGTTCTCATCATCATCATTATTATTATCATTGTTATCAATAATATAGAATCTCTATTATTGTCCAAGTCACTGTATTAGTTCCATAAATAAAACTTAGGTCCTATCCTTTCAGATCTTCTAGGCTGCTTGAAGAGATAAATAAATATGAACACATAGTCATAATAGAAATTAGGAAGTGATTGATAGCACAGTAGAAATATAAAAGTTTATAGGAAATTAAAGGAAGGATTATATCCAGTTGGTGAATCATGGTTTTTTATGAGCATAATTTAGAATTAGGATAATGGAACTAAGGGAATTCTAGGCAGAGAATGAAAAAAAGAAGAGAGAAAAAAATAGGTATAATCTTCAGTTTGACTGGACTATAGTGAGAAAGAAAGAGGAAATAGGAAATTATGATTGGAAGCCTGGACTGGGATCAGATTCTGTGAGGATTCCAAGTCTGATGAAGGTGGTAAGTGGCAGTTTTGGATGGTAGCATCACATGCAGTATGTTTTATCTAGTAAACTATGAACTGTTTTACGGAAGACACTATATTATATTTTGTATTTTATTTTTTCTAATTATTTTATTTTAACCTTTTTATTTTAAAATAATTTTAAGCATAAGGGTGCCTGTGTGACTCTGTCAGTTAAGTGTCTGACTCTTGATTTCGGCTCAAGTCATGTTATCAGGGTTGCTGGATCCAGCCCCACTTAAGCTCTATGCTGAGCGTGGTGCCTGTTTAAGATTCTCTCTTTCCCTTTCTCTCTGCCCTCCATTTTTCCCCAGCTCTCACTCTCTCTAAAATAAATAAGTAAACCTATAGAAAAGTTGCAAAAATAGTATATGGACTTCCTGTATATCCATACTCCCCCACATCTTAACATTTTACCCTGTTTACCTCATCATTCTATATATATATTTAATATAATATATTTAATTTAATTTATAATATATTATATACATATATATTAATATATTTTATAGATCTATATATTACGTGCCATATACTATATATAATTACATATTATATTATATATAATTATATATTTTATATAATATAAATAATATATATTTTATATATGTACATATATATAAATATAAATATAGATATATATTATTTTTTCTGGTTATAATTGCAGACATAATGGTTCTTTACTCCTAAATCTTTCAGTGTTTGTTTCCTATAAACAAGGGCATTTTATAATATATTCACAGTACAAAATCAAAATCAGGAAATCAACACTAATATCTTACTCACAGGTCCTATTAAAAATTTGCTAATCATCCCACTAATGTATTTATAGCAAGAGAAAAAGTCTTCTGTAGAACTCAACCCAGGATCACATGTTACATTTAATTCTCAAGTCTTTCTGTTCTTCTTTAATGCATGTATTTCTTTGTTTTTCATGACATTTTTTTGAAGAGTACAGGGCGGGCCATTTATTTTATAGAATTATTTCAATTTTGATTTATCTGATACTTCCTCATGATTAAATTTAGGTTATGCATTTTTGGCAGGAATACAACAAAAATGATATATCCTTTCCAGTGCATCATATCATGAGGCACAAGATATCTATTTATGCCATTACTGATAATATTAACATTGATCACTTGGTTAAAATGTTGTCAAGTTTCTGTAGGGTTACTATTTTTCCCTTTCTTTTTAAGCAGTATTTTGTGAGGAGATACTTTGAGACTATATAAGTACCCTGTTTGTGATAAAACCTACCAGTTTTAGCATCCATTAATAATTTTTGCCTGAAACAGGTATTACTACAGTGGTTGAAATGGAGAGTCTCTCATTCCATAATTATTTCTCCATTTGTTAGTTGACTTTTTCTTGTATGAAAAAAATCACTTTTCTTCCAGTTTATTTATGTATTATTTATGGTTTCTTATTTTAGTCTATTGTATGTAATCAGTTACTGACATTATTTACTATTGTGTTCAGTTTGTCCCAGACTTGCTACTGTGAGTGCCTTCAAATGGTCTTTTATGTCCTTTAGACACATCCTTATCATTATTTGAGCCCTTCTTAGTTTCTGCCATGGCGAGATGTTCCAGTTGTAGGATAAACTGGTTTTTTTTTTTTTTAAGGTTTATTTAATTTGAGAGAGAAAGTACAACAAGTTGGGGAAGGGCAGAAGGAAAGGAGAGGGCGAGAGAGACTCTTCAAGCATACTCCCTGCTGAGTGCGGAGTTCTGGCCCAGGATCCAGAGATCATGATCTGAGCCGAAATCAAGAGCCAGTTGCCTAATTGCCTAACCACCCACATGCCTCTAGGCAGGACTGTTTCAAATATTTTTGTGCTCCAGTGAGATACCACCTCACAGCAGTTAGAATGGCTAGAATTAACAAGTCAGGAAACAACACATGTTGGCGAGAATGTGGAGAAAGGGGAACCCTCTTACACTGTTGGTGGGAATGCAAGTTGGTGTAGCCACTTTGGAGAACAGTGTGGAGATTCCTTAAGAAATTAAAACTAGAGCTTCCCTATGACCCTGCAATTGCACTTCTGGGTATTTACCCCAAAGATACAGACATAGTGAAAAGAAGGGCCATCTGCACCCCAATGTTCATAGCAGCAATAGCCACAGTCACCAAACTGTGGAAAGAACCAAGATGCCCTTCAACGGACAAATGGGTAAGCAAGATGTGGTCCATATATACTATGGAGTATTATGCCTCCATCAGAAAGGATGAATACCCAGTTTTATATCAACATGGTTGGGACTGGAAGAGATTATGCTGAGTGAAATAAGTCAAGCAGAGAGAGTCAGTTATCATATGGTTTCACTTATTTGTGAAGCATAACAAATAACACGGAGGACATTTGGAGATGGAGAGTAGAAGGGAGTTGAGGGAAATTGGTAGGGGAGATGAACCATGAGAGACTATGGACTCTGAAAACAACCTGAGGGTTTTGAAGGGGCAGGAGGTGGGAGGTTGGGTGAGCCAGGTGGTGGGTATTATGGAGAGCACGTATTGGATGGAGCATTGGGTGTGCTGCATAAACAATGAATTCTGGAACACTGAAAAGAAATTTAAAAAATGAATAAAAATTAAAAAAAAAATAAATAAATTATGTCATAAGAAATAGGGTGCTGCTGAGATACTTACAAATTCCAATTTCAGTCTTTAGTTTCTTCTGTTTTACTTTGTTGGTATTCTGTCAAAAAAAGCATGGGATATCAATGAAAAAATAACATATATTTTGAAAGCCTACACTCTAAATCATGCTGGGGCCTCATTTTTGAATGGAATTCCAAAATGTGTAAGACATGCCTCTCTTACTGTCATAAAATTTACTATCTAGTAGGAAAAGACAAATCTGGTAGTTTAGCACAGTAGAAAGAATATAGGCCTAGAATTTAAAAAAATTAGGGTTTGAATCTGAGGTCTTTTCCTTGTGCCTCATCAACCTTCAGCAAATAACTTAACCTCTCTGAGGTTAATAATACTTAGTACTTAACTCTCTGTAATGTACAGGAAGATAATGATGCCTATTTATTTCAGCAAGATATGTGACAAAAATCTCAATATAAATCCCTGGTTTAAATAACAGGAAATGTACTGACTCACCTAACTGGACATCCAGTAGGGCAGGTTTCATGGTTGTTTTATTCAGTGAATCAAAGATGTCATCAGGAATCTAGGTTCCTTTTGTCTTACCTCCTTGTCATCCACAGTGTTGTGTCATCCTGAGACTGTTCCTTCTCATAGTCTGGTGGGCTACCTGCCAAGGGCAATGTGGGTTGCATGCTTCCTTGTTCTATCCAATAGGAGAGAATGGGTGCCTCCTGCCGGCTATTAAACAAAGGTTTCTCAGTCTCCTTGGGCCAACTTACATTATACACCTAACTTCAAAATGTCACCAGGGAAATGAAATAGATTGATTTGCTCAGGCCCGGAAAAGGGAGTATGATTACTGTAGTTGGTTTAGACTAATCAGAGCTCAAATTGGACATGAGTTCAATTACTGAAAGCCCATTGGTGTCATACCATGGGGAAGATGATGTGGATTTGGATTTGTGATGTGTTATTTAAACCCTGGTTTAAATTAAACCCAGGGATTTATGTTGGGATTTTTGTCACATATCTTGCTGAAATAAACGGACATCATTATCTTCCTGTACATTAAAAAGAGTTAGGTACTAAGTATTATTAACCTCAGAGAGGTTAATATTTAAATATTTGTTTAAACCACAAATATTCAAATTCAGGAAAATTTGGAGAATTGGAAAGGGCATTGCAGGTACTAGTGTAGAAGTGGAAGGGTTTTTCTAATGTGTTGCAGTATGAATAAGGAAACTGTTTACTATTCCATATTCTCCTTATTTTAGGCTAGAATCAGAGCAATGTTTTGTTTCAGAATTCTCATATTCCTACCTAGGTATTCATTCCATGAGGCTGAAATCACTGTTTTCCTCAACACCACCTCTCACTCGCACCAATAGAAAAATAAATTCATCTTATATCCTTATTTAGATGTATCTAAGGACAGAATAATTATCAATTTCCTGTGCTCAAAATGTGGATGTGTACACATGACTGAATGATATTGACCATCACAATTAGGTACAATTTGCTGCACCTATATAATACCAATTGTGAAACAATAGAAACTGGTAGTAACAAAGCAGTATATTGTTGTATCTTTTATTTTTTTTAAAGATTTTATTTATTTGACAGAGAAGGAGATCACAAGTAGGCAGAGAGGCAGGCAGGGGAGATGGTGGGGGGGGAAGCTGGCTCCCTGCTGAGCAGAGATTCCCAGGACCCTGAGATCATGACCTGAGCCGAAGGCAGAGGTTTAGCCTACTGAGCCACCTAGGCACCCCATATTGTTGTATCTTAAAAAAAAAAAAAACTGCCAAGCAGATATTTCAACAGATTTGTCTTTTGTAAATTCGGTATGATAAACTTGAAGTCAAATGCAATTTGAGAATTTAGAATTGCTGTTTTAGTAATTTTCTTAATGTAACATGAAAAGTCATTTTGAAATTATCATGCCATAGTTTGATAATTGAAGCATGACTAGAAGTAAAAAGTAGGTTTTGTGACATTTCTCAAATTTTCTAGGAGATGGTATTTCTTTTTTGAAAATTGCCACAGTTGATGTTATTTCTTATTTATCTTCATCTGTGTTTTATTTCCAGGAGGAAAAAGGGGTACAGGAAATCTCAACCAGGGAGAGTTCTTTCCTGCCTTACATCAACTCAGGGAAGAGATGGTTGATGGGGTTTCTTTATTGAATAATTTATCAGGATTCTTGAATTCTAATTTGAAAAACAGGACATTTCTTGAGAACAATTCAGTGTACACAATATAAATATAATTCCACACTTCCTAAATTAGTTAAATTACAATAAATAATTAATTATTTCTGCACTGTATTTCTGCAAGTTTGTGATATCTATCCATCTAAAGTTGATCCATCATTAATTTTCTTCCATTCCTCTTCTTTCCTGCATTGTTCCTACTTTTGCTGTCTGTTCTGGGTTACAAGAGCCTCTAGACTACTGTTGGAAACATCTTGGAGTCCACCCAAATGCCACTTTTCCTCTCTTCATTTCCCAGCTTTTTCTTCCCTTTGTCATTTTATGCTTTCTGTATTTATTTCTCTTCTTTTTAATTTTCTGCAGAGTCAGAATACTGTGCCCTCTAGCATACTGCTCATGTCACTTCTTTTTCTTCTTTTGCATTGTTTGTCCCCCTTTTACTAATTTTTGACTTCTACTTTTTTGTTTTGTGCTTTGAAGAGTATTTTTTATCAACTCTTTCTTTTATTCCCTTCTGCTTTCCTTTCCCTTCTCTTTCCAGTGGGGTTGTCTCTGCCTGTCTAATGGTTCCACTCACTATAAGGAGAGTTTGCATCTGGAAGCAAACCTGGTTTGTTTCTCAGTTGAGAGCATCTCTCAGCTGAAGCAGAGAGTGACAATGATGAACACCAACCTGCTCAGCATGATTGGGGCTTGCAGTTTTAGTTTTTATAATCACTGCCATTAATGTATGGGCAAATCTGTTAACACAGACTCCTTCAGACAGGGTTAGGAATCCCTCCCGTGTGTTTTCATTAACGCCCTGTATCACTTTCAAACACAGCACTTACTCTGCCATAGTGTAACTGTCTATTTGGGAGCTTAGTGAAGGCTGAGACTGTATTTTCTAACCATGTATATTTTCAGCATTTAGCACAGTGCATTTCTATGACAAATACTTCATTCATTAAACACATATTAAACAGAGCCATTGTAGCACAGTTGTACATGTTTGTACTATACCATCCTAGGGGACAGCATGCACATTACACGATTTAAAATTTGTACATTCATTGCAATTTTCTGGCAGATGGCGGTAAAGTATCTAGTTATAAGAAAATCACTTTATTATGACAGTTTCTCAACAGATGAAGGTAATTTTTTTTTTTTGAGGAAGGGGCACCTTTTCCCAGTTTATTCAGAAATGCCTCGTGGGCTGCTGCTGCTGGTGGCCCTGATTTTATTTGATTTATATTTATTAATACTCCATTTCCTGCAGATTGCATCTGGCTTATTTTGCTAAAGGCAGGGCTTTCACTTTGAAGAAGGTGAAATGCAGTGTATCTTTAACATAAAAAATGAGTCACTGATTCTCCTAATGGGAGAAAAATGGCTTTTCTACCTCATTCCTTTTCACATATGGTTTCCTCCCCTTTACTTTCACTGACTTGCCAATTTCTTATTTCTTTCTAATGTGTCAGTCAATATAGTAGTAGTAGTTTCTGCATGTACACATATCAGTGTTGCTGAGAATATTAAGTGCTTACACTGGAACATACCATACTCAAGCCCATCCACATAAATATCCCTACTTTGCATTGAATTATACCTTTTGGTTCCAAGATAGAATCCTGTTATGTTCCATCACAGTTCTCTTCTTCCAATTTAAAATGGATTTAATTAAGCAGCTCTATATATCTGGTAATAACATAAAAAACATTTACTGATTACTTCCTATGTAGAAGGCACTTTTCTAAGAATTTTTAGGTACTTTTGTTGTTCCTGTTTTTGTAAATGAGAAAACTTTGAAACAGAGTTTAAGAATTTGCTGAAGTTCAGGTCACAGTGGTAGAACCAGAGTTCACCCAGCAACCTGTATTTTTCTCCACAAATACATTCTGCCTCCCACTGGCATTATTCTTTTTTTTATTTTTATTTTTTTATAAACAT
>PISX010032803.1:0-15798 GCA_004024625.1 Mellivora capensis | reverse complement strand
CTAGAACCTTGAGAATTGTCATTCTGAACTCTAGATCTGACATATTCCCAATGTCTGTATTGATTAGGTCCCTAGCCTTTGGTACTGTCTCTTGTTCTTTTTTTTGTGGTGAGTTTTTCCGCCTTGTCATTTTTTCCAGATAAGATTATATGAAGGAGCAAATAAAATACTAAAAGGGTGGCAAAGACCCTAGCAAAATTCCCTTTAAAGAAAAAATTGAATTAACTGCAAGACTAAAGAATCATGGGGAGAAAGCCATGAATTCCGTGCTTTGCTTTCTGCTCCTCTGGAGTTCCGGTGCTCTCCTTGTTAAGTGAACTTGGTCTTGGCTGGATTTCTTTTGATCTTCTGGGGGAGGGGCCTGTTGTAGTGATTCTCAAGTGTCTTTGCCCCAGGCAGAGCTGCACCGCCCTTACCAGGGGCCGTGCTGAGTAATCGGCTCGGTTTCGCTTTCGGGAGCTTTTGTTCCCTGAGCGCTTTCTGTAGAGTCCAGAGGACGGGAATGAAAATGGCGGCCTCCTAGTTTCCGGCCCAGAAGAGCTGAGATTCGGGGCTCCACTCCTCAAAGAAAAGCCCCGGCCCACTCACATCTCCCTCGCCTCTGGCCGTGCTCCGAACTCACCCAGCCTGCGACCGGTTCAAGGTAACCCCGAGCTGAGAGCTCACTCTTCGGCTCTGTCTCTGTAGCTGGCTTCCCGCTCCGATACCTGCTAGCTCTGCGACACTCAGACACCCCGATCCTTCTGTGACCCTGCGGGACCTGGGGCCCCGCTGACCCCGCGTGGGCTTCACCCCGGTTTAGCCTCTGGAGCGATGTCCCTCCGTGGAGCAGACTTTTAAAAGTCCCAATTTAGTGCTCCGTTGCTCCGCCGCTTGCCGGGAGCCGGCCCCTCCCCCGCGGTCTATCCTCATGTCGCTTTCGATTCACTTCTCCGCCAGTCCTACCTTTCAGAAAGTGGTCGATTTCCCATTTCCAGAATTGCTGTTCTTCCTCTCTTCGATCTCCCATTGGATTTGTAGGTGTTCGCAATGTTTTGATAAGCTATCTAGCTGATCTCCTGCACCTGATGTCGTCTCAGCTGCTACTTCTCCGCCATCTTGCCTGCAGACCCAATTTATAAATTTATTAAACAGAATAAAATTGTACCCTTCAATTGAGTTAATTTTGTGATTTGCAAATTATTGTTACAAAGTGGATAAAGAAGAAAAAAAAACAAAGTGGATAAAGATTATGTATAAGAACAATTTGAAATGCAAGCCAAAAATATCATTAAGCACAAATGACTATTCAAGGCATTAAAAAGAGAAAGTCCCAGGATGAGTTATTATATCCTTCCTGAATCATTGCTTTAGGGAAAACAGGTTTATACACCTAGCTATACTTAAATGTATATCTAGTTTTCATGACCTTCTCTATTTTGTGATAAGGAGAGCCATGCAAATAAGACAAAGGAAGAAAAAAACAAGGTCACTTATACTGAAACAACTCAGAGGAGAGACAGAGGAAAGGAGAGAGGGAGGAAGAGACCAACATCTTTCATTTTGACAAAAGGTAATAAATTATAGGGGCCAAATAATATATGGACTGTGGAGTCAGTCTGTTGGATCCATGATACTGTGTCTCCCATTCACTAGTAGTAGGATCTTGAACAAGCCACTTAACTTCTCTGCACCTCAATTTCCTTACCTATAAAATGGTAAAATAATATACTAAATTATTCATAGCATTGTTGACAGCATGAGGTGAGTTAACATGTGCATAGAACTTATGACACTGGGATGCCTGGGTGGCTCAGTCGGTTAAGCATCTGCCTTCAGCTCAGGTGATGATCCCAGGGTCCTGTGTGGGCTCTCTACTCAGTGGGAAGTCTGCTTCTCCCTCCTACTCTCTCTCTGTGCTCTCTCTCTCAAATAAATAAATAAAAATCTTTAAAGAAAAAAAAGAGAACGTACAACACTAAGTAACCTAGCACAGAGTAAGCTTTATACACCAGTTTGCTGCCATTTATTACCCCTGGAGAATACATTTACCTTAGCTAACCACCATAAGTACCTTCTGGGACCTACAGGTCTCATTAAAAGTTCCAGCTTTTGGTTAGACAATGGTAGAACTTTTCCTCTAATCAGTTTTAATCTCAGAATTGAAAAAGGTACAAGAATAATTTTTAAGTACCTATTACCTAAGGCCAACTTACTGCATAACCATTTAATGTTAACTTATACATACAAAAAACAGGGTATGTAGAAAATAATGAATGAAGAGGATTTAAAATCATTTTTTACAGTCACATGATCACATTTTATAGACATTTATCATTATGTAATTCTATGTCCAATACCCTAAAATAAAACCAATATTTAAAATATACACAAGGGGGACTCCTGTGTGGCTCAGTTAAGTGTCTACCTTTGGCTCAAGTCATGATCCCAGGGTTCTGGGATCAAGCCCCACATTGGACTCCCTGCTCCATTGCTCAATGGGAACCTGATTCTTCTCCCTCTGCCTGCCACTTCCCTTCTTGTTCTCCCTCTTTCTGATAAATAAATAAATAAATAAATAAATAAAACCTTAAAACAATAAAAAAAAATAAAATAGACACAAGGGAAAGAACCATCAGAGTCTTATGATATACACCTTTCCCTTAAAAGCCTGTTGGTGTCTTATCAACACTTAGTCATAGCTGCACTCGTTTATATGCTTAACTCATTCTCTCCTTTAACATTCAGTAGTGATTCTTTAAGAGGTGATATTTTTAGAAGTCAAATTTAATTATTTCTGTTGCTCAAGAAGGTATGAGGTAAATAATGACCTTGGTCATTAATTTGGTGCTTGTTAGAATATACTTTGTGATGTTTAAAGATTACTCTCTTTAAGTAATACCAGGAACCTGGGACATCTGGGCATTGGATTCTTGGTTTCAGCTGGGGATTTGATCTCAGTGTCATGAGATCGAACCCCATGTGGAGCCCCATATCTGGCTCCATCCAAGCATGGAGTTTGATGGAGTTTGCTTGGAATTCTCTCCCTCTGTTCCTCCCACTTGTGTCTTCTGTCTCTCAAAATAAATCTTTAAAAAAAGTAAGAATGTGAAGCTAATTGTAGTCTATGTTATCAACTTTCCATGCTATTGATATTTTGCAGCTTCTAGTTTTTAATACTGTGGAAAATAACAAAGCCCTAAGTAAGTAACAATCAAAAGCTTGTTATAATCTTTTTAAAATAATCAATTAGATATCCCAACATTTTCTAGTAACTCTTCCTTTTACTGTTGCTTTGTGATGTCATTTTTATTATATAATAAAAGCTTATATTTAAGTCTAAGATACATGTTCCATTTGTTTATAAAAATCACATTCTTGGGGCACCTGGGTGGCTCAGTGGTTTAAAGCCTCTGCCTTTGGCTCAGGTCATGATCCCGGGGTCCTGGGATGGAGCCCCGCATCGGGCTCTCTGCTCAGAAGGGAGCCTGCTTCCTCCTCTCTCTCTGCCTGCCTCTCTGCCTACTTGTGATCTCTGTCAAATAAATAAATAAAATCTTTAAAAAAATCATATTCTTTAAATAGTCATAACATTTGAATGAGTACTTGATGAACAATCCTTCAATGATGCTCTTTATTTTAAAAAATTGGTAATATATATTATTTCTTTAGTCGAACTTGAGGGTCACTTACTTAGGCATAAAAAAATTCTTTACCCCACAATGCCTGGAAATTCTTATTACAATTGAATTATACTATAATTGTGTAAAAATATCATCTTTATGTGTGTATGTATGTATGGGTCTTCCCATATAGAATTTAGTAGATGTTTTGTTTACATTACATTAAATCAGTGTAGACAAATTATTTTTATATATTGTTGTATTTGTCTTATGTAGTTTTCTTCATGTAGGTCCTCTTCAATTCCTGTTAAACTTATATTCTTAGATGATGTTACAATTTTTCTTCTAATGTAAAATATCACTTTGAAAATAATAAAATATCACCTTTCATTCCATCTTCTAATTGCTAACTGTTGAAATATAAAGTATTAATATATATATTTTTTTATTTTTGAGGCCCTATTACTATTATGTTAATAGAGAGCATACAGTGTAGGGTTTTAGAATACAGAGTCTAGAGCCAGAAGCAACTAGGTGTGTGACATAAAGCTAGTCATCTAACCTGATTAGTGTCTCTGTTTCCTTATTTGTTAAATGAGAATAGTAGTAATAGTATTTACTTCATAGTTTTGCTATGAGCTTGAATTATTTTATTTATGTAAAGTACTTAGAATGTTTTGTAAGCATTAGCAGCTGTTTTTTTTTCCCTCTGTTTTCAGAGAGGTTCCAGGTACATAATCTAGTTATCTGTAAATACTTTAAGTTTGTCCTCATCTTTCAAATAGTTATTTTTGTTTTATTTATTTATTTATTTATTTAGTTCACATCTTAATCACACTTTTATTTATTTAGTTCACATCTTAATCACACTGGACAGACTTTCCTAGCCAATATTAACTAGTGTCTTTTGTTCCTAATTTAGTGGGGCTACCTTTACTGTTTCACAAAAGTATGGTATTATCCATTGACATAAGAGCTATTATTTGTCACATTAGCATCTTTTCTTTAGTATTGGGTATGGAATGGAATTATCAAATAATTGTCCAGTGTCTACTAATATTATCATATTGAAATTTGAATTATTAACATGATACTTTGAGAGATTCTTAATATTAGGTCATCCTTAGATTTCTAATGGAAAACATTCTGGTAATTTATGTTTTAAAAAAATAAGCATTCTTTTAAGTGAGATTTTCAAATTTAATAGCCTGAGGTGACAGAATAACTCTGGAGCCAGACACTTGTATTTTGTAGGGCTTTGTTCTGTTTTGTTTTTGTTTTTTAAAGATTTATTTATTTGTTAGAGAGAGCGAGAGAGAGCAAGAGCACAATCAGGGTGAGTGGCAGGTAGAGGGAGAAGTGGAATCCCCAGTGAGCCTAACATGGGACTCAGTCCCAGGACCCTGGGATTATGACCTGAGCCGAAAGCAGATGCTTAAGCAACCAAGCCACCCAGGCATCCCGGCTTTTGTTTTTACTTTAGGCAAGTTACTTAACCTTAGACTCTGTTTCCCAATAAGTAAAATAGTACCTATCTTATAGAATGTGATGATTAAATGGGATATTTTCTAAAGACTTACTGTAACACTTGACACCTAATAAAGAGTAAGTGTTAGTATTATCTATTCATGTTTCATATCTTTATCATTCTATGTATGCTCAGCCTGTATAAAATGAATCTGTTCTTCCTACTTATATGATTTGCTGTTTTAAATTATTTTTCATCTCATGTTAATATTTCTTTTGCTTTATTTGGGTTTGTAATTTTCAAAAAATAATATTTTCTGCTTTTGATTTTAGCCTTTCGTTTGTAATCCTTACAAATAGTCTTTTGATTATTTGATGTCATTAAGTCTTGTTTTCTACACTTCTGTAACTAATACTTTAAAGACAGTGAAATTATGTATTCATATATATATCCTGAATTGTTCTGGACTGCTTTGTCATCATAGACTTTGAGGTTAAGGGGGAAAGTGAAACTATTTAAATATATAACTTTTGTCCTTAAGGAACTTACCTTCTGAAATATATTAAGCTTATATTTATCTACTAACATATTTTTTTGTTTATTCTGTCCAACAATGTGTTCTACATAAGGGAGCTGCTTTATGATGATTATGTATGAAAGTAAGAAAATTTTAAAAAACACCTAATTTGTATATCCATAGTTTGTGTATATTGATAATGTAAATATTTTTATACTTCAGGGGTCTTCATTTAGTCAGATCTAAAAGTGTTATTGCTGTACCAACTTTGATGACTTATGTACAGTAGTTAGAAAAATATTACATCATACTATAGCTATTCAAATGGAAGCTTATTTAGGTATTCCTTTCTGTATGATGAATATAAATATGATGACTTTTACAACAAGTGCCCTCCTTAAAGCCCATCACTAATTTAGCCCATCCCCCCAACCACCTCCCCTCCAGCAACCCTCAATTTGTTCTCTATAGCTAAGAGTCTCTTATGGTTTGCCTCCCTCTCTGTTTTTATCTTATTTTATTTCTATCCTTTCCCCTATGCTCCTCTGTTTCGTTTCTTAAATTCCACATATAAGTAAAATAATATATTTGTTTTTCTCTGATTTATTTCACTTAGCATAATACACTATAGTTCCATTCATCTTCTCGCAAATGGCAAGATTTCTTTCTTTTTGATGCCTGAATAATATTCCATTATCTCTTGCTCTCTTTTTTACATATGTTATATATCTGATATATAATATATAATATACTTAAATATTTAAAATAAATATATATTATATACATATATACCTCCTTTTATATATAATATATAAATACATATTTATATATTAATAAGTATACATATTTTAATATGTATATATATATTCCTCTTCCATATATAATATTTATATATATATATATATATATATACAACTTTTTTTTTTCTTTATCCATTCATCAGTTGATGGAAATTTGCGCTCTGTCTATAATTTGGCTATTGTTGATAATGCTGGTCTCTGGGTACATGTGTCCCTTTAAATTAGTATATTTGTATCCTTTGGCTAAACACCTAGTAGTGTAATTGCTGGATCTAGGCCAGTTCTATTTTTAACTTTCTGAGGAATTTCATAGTGTTTTCACAGTGGCTGCACCAGTTTGCAGTCTCGTTGTAGTGAAAGACGCTTCCCTTTTCTCCATATCCTCACCAACACCTGTTGTTTCCTGAGTTGTTAATTTTAGCCATTCTGACAGGTGTAAGATGGTATCTCACTGTGGTTTTGACTTATATTTCCATGATGATGAGGAGGTTGAGCATCTTTTCATGTATTTGTTAGCCGCCTGGATGTCTTCTTTGGAAAGTGTCTATTCATGTCTTCTGCCCATTTTTTTTTTTTTTTGACAGATGGAGATCACAAGTAGGCAGAGAGACAGGCAGAGAGGAGGAAGCAGGCTCCCGCTGAGCAGGGAGCCCGATGCGGGGCTCGATCCCAGGACCCTGGGATCATGACCTGAGCCGAAGGCAGAGGCTTTAACCCACTGAGCCACCCAGGTGCCCCTCTGCCCATTTTTTTTAAAGATTTCATCTATTCATTTGACAGACAGAGATCACAGGGAGGCACAGAGACAGGCAGAGAGAGCCAGAGGAGGAAGCAGGCTCCTTGCTAAGCAGAGAGCTACATGTGGGGCTTGATCCCAGAATTCTGAGATCATGACCTGAGTCAAAGGCAGATATTTTAACCCACCGAGCCACCCAGGCGCCCCCTTCTGCCCATTTAAAAAAAATTTATTTCATTTCAGCATAACAGAATTCATAGTTTTTGCACCACACCCAGTGCTCCATGCATTTTAACAGGATTTTTTGTTTGTTTTTTGAGTGTTGACTTTCATAAGTCCTTTATAGATTTTGCATACTAATCCTTTATCCAATATGTCATTGGCAAACATCTTTGCCCATTCAGCAGGTTGTATTTAGTTTTGTTGATTATTTCCCTTGTTTTGTCAAAGCTTTTTCTCTTGATGAAGTCTCAGTGCTTCATTTTTGCCTGTTTCCTTGCTTCTGGAGATGTGTCTAGGGAGAAGTTACTTCGACCAAGGTCAAAGAGGTTTCTGCCTGTGTTTTCCTCTAGGATTTTAGTGGATTCCTGTCTCACATTTAGGTCTTTCATCCATTTTTAGTTTATCTTTCTGTATGGTGTAAGAAAATGGTCCAATTTCATTCTTCTATCTGTGGCTGTCCAAGTTTCCCAGCATCATTTATTGAAAAGACTGTCTTTTTTCCATTGGATATTCTTTCTTGTTTTGTTGGAGTTTAGTTGACCACAGAGTTGAGGATCCATTTCTGTATTCTGTTCTATTGATCTATGTGTTTGTTTTTGTATCACTACCATACTGTCTTAATGATCACAGATTTGTAATACAGCTTGAAGACTGGAATTGTTATGCTCCTGCTTTTCTTTTCTTTTTCAACATTACTTTGGCTATTCAGCATGTTTTCTGGTTCCCTACAAATTTCAGGATTGTTTGTTCTAGTTCTATGAAAAATACTGGTGTTATTTTGATAAGGATTGCATTGAATACATGGATTGCTTTGGGTATCAAACATTTTAACGATATTTGTTTTTCCAAATTAATGGCATGGAGTTTTTTTTTTTTCATTTTTTTCGTGCCTTCTTCAATTTCTTTCATAGGTTTTCTATAGTTTTCAACATACCGACATTTTACCTCTTTGGTTAGATTTATTCCTAGGTATTCTATGGTTTTGGTGCAATTGTAAATTGGATAGATTCCTTTATTTCTCATTCTGCTGCTTCATTGTTGTTGTATAGAAATGTAACAGATTTCTGTACATTAATTTTATATCCTGTAACTTTCCTGAATTCATGTATCAATTCTAGCAATGTTTTGGTGGAATCTTTCAGGTTTTCTACACAGAGTATCATGTTGTCTGCAAGTAGTGAAAGTTTGAATTCTTCCTTGCCAATTTTTATGATTTTTATTTGTTTCTGTTGTCTTATTTCTGAGGCTAGGAACTCCAGTATTATGTTGAACAACAGTGGTGAGAGTGGACATCCCTCTCTTGTTCCTGATCTTAGGGGAAAATCTCTCAGTTTTTCCCCAATTGAGATAATATTAGCTATTTGTCTTTATATATGGCCTTTATGATGTTGAGGTATGTTCCTTCTATCCCTGCATTATTGAGGGGTTTTATCAAGAAAAGATGCTATATTGTGTCAAATGCTCTTTCTGCATCTATTGAGAGGATCATATAGTTTTATCCATTCTTTTATTAATGTGGTGTATCACATTGATTGATTTGCAGATATTGAACCACCCCTGAAACTCAGGAATAAATCTCACTTGGTCATGGTGAATAATCCTTTTAATGTACTGCTGGATCCTATTGGCTAGTATCTTGTTGAAAATTTTTGCATACATGTTCATCAGGAATATTGATCTCTAATTCTCATTTTTAGTGGGGTCTTTGGTTTTGGAATCAAGATAATGCTGGCCTTATAGAATGAGCTTGGAAGTTTTCCTTCCATTTCTATTTTTTGGAATAGTTTCAGAATAGGTATTAATTCTTCTTTAAATGTTTGGTAGAATACCCCTGGGAAGGCACCCAGATTGAGACTCCTGTTTGTTGGGAGATTTTGATTACTAATTCAATGTATTTGCTGGTTATAGGTCTGGTCAAGTTTTCTACTTCTTGTTTCAGTTTGGGTAGTTTATATGTTTCTAGGAATGTATCCATTTCTTCTAGGTTGCCAAATTTGTTGGCATATAATTGCTCCTAATATTTTATTATAATTGCATTTCTGCATTGTTGGTTTTTATCTCTCCTCTCTCATTAGTGGTTTTATTTATTTTTGTCTTTTCTCTTTCCTCTTTTCTTTTTGATAAGTCTGCTTAGGGGTTTGTCAATTTTGTTAATTCTTTAAATGAAACAACTCCTGGTTTTGTTCATGTATTCTACTCTTCTGTTTTTCTTTTATTTCTATGTAATTTATTTCTTCTCTGATATTAATTATTTCCAGTCTTCTGCTTGTTTTAGGCTTTATTTGTTGATTTTTTTCAGCTCTTTTTGGTGTAAGATTAGGTTGTTTAGGACTTTTCTTGCTTCTTGAGGAAGGCATGTACTGGTATATACTTCTGTCAAAAGACTGCCTTTGCTTTATCCTAAACATTTGGACTCTAATGTGTTCATTGTCACTTGCTTCCATGTATTTGTTTTTATTTCTTCTTTAATTTCCTGATTAACTCATTCATTCTTTAATAGGATGTTCTTTAACCTCCATATTATTCATGGTCTTTCCAAAATTTTTCTTTGGTTGACTTCAAGTTTCATGCTGAAACTTGGTCTGAAACGTGGTCTGAAAATATGTATGGTATAATTTCAATCTTTTTGTACTGGTTGAGATCTGATTTGTGACCCAGTATGTGATATATTCTGGAAAATGTTCCATGTACACTCAACATGAATGTGTATTCTATTGTTTTAGGTTGAAATGATTTAAATATATATGTCAAGTCCATATGGTCCAGCTTGTCATTCAAAACCCTTGTTTCCTTATTGATCTTCTGCTTAGATCTGTATATAGCTGTCAATGGGGTACTAAAGTCCTTTACTATTATTGTATTATTATCAATGAGTTTCTTTATGTTTGTTATTAATTGATTTCTATATTTGGCTGCTCTTCAGTTGGGGGCATAAATATTTACAATTGTTAGATCTTCTTGTTGGATAGACTCCCTTTATTATGATATAGTGCCCTTCATCTCTTATTATAATCTTTGGTTTAGAATCTAGTTTGTCTGATATAGCTATGGCCACTATAGTTTTCTCTTGATGTCCATTCATATGATAGATTGTTTTCCACCCTCTCACCTTCAATCTGGAGATGTCTCTGGGTTGAAAATGAGTCTCGCATAGATAGCATATCAATGGGTCTTGTTTTTTTATCCATTCTGATACCCTATGTCTTTTGATTAAATAACTGAGTCCAATTTCATTCAAAGTTTTATTATTGATGAATTTAGTGTCATTGTATTACCTGTAGAGTCACTGTTCCTACAGATTGTCTCTGTTACTTTCTAGTCTTGTTGCTTTTGTTCTCTCTTTCCTGCTTACAAGGTCCCCTTTAGTATTTCTTGCAGAGCTGGTTTAGTGTTCACAAACTGATTTAGTTTTTGCTTGTCTCTCTTTCTATTCTGAATAACAGCCTTGCTGGATAAAGTATTCTTGGCTGCATATTTTTCCTCTTTAGCATGTTGATTATATCATCCCACTGCTTTTTGGCTTTCTAAATTTCTGTGGCCAGGTCTGCAGCTAACCTTATGTGTCTACCCTTGTATATTAAGGACATTTTGTCCTTAACTGCTTTCAGAATTTTCTCCTTATCTTTGTATTTTGCAAGTTTCATTTTAATATGTCTTGGTGTTGACATATTTTTGTTGATTTTGTTGACCCATTTTGTTGACTAAAAAGTTCTCTGTGTCTCTTGGACTTGAATGCCTGTTTCCATCCCCAGATTAGGGAAGTTTTCAGCTATAAATAATTTGTTCAAATAAACCTGTAACCACTTTTTCCTGCTCTTCTTCTTCTGGGACTCCTATGATATGGATATTATTGTGCTTTGTGGAATCTCTGAGTTCCCTAAGTCTACATTCATGATTGAATAGTTTTCTTTCCCTCTTCTTTTCAGCTTCATAACCCACAATTGCATCTTCTTCATCACCTATTCAATTCTGTTTCTTCCCATCCTCATTGTGATTAAATCCAGTCAGTTTTGCATCTCAATTAAACTTTTTTTTTTCCTAACTAGTTTTTAGGTCTTTTATCTCTGCAGGAAGTGTTTGGTGTCTTCTATGCTTCTTTCAAACCCAGCTAATATTCTTATCATTGTTGTTCTAAATTCTTGTTCCAATGTATTGCTTCTACATGTTTTCAGCAAATCCCTGGTTGTGATTTCTTCTTGATCTTTCTTTTGGGGATAATTCTTCAATCTTATCATTCTGTCTAGGGTTCTTTTGCTTGTTTAATTAATTAATTAATTAATTTTGCACATTATGGAAGCTTGTTATGTTTTCTGCTCCGACAGTAATACTATATTAAGAAAGGGTCCTACACTCTCCATGTCTGGTGCTTCAGGAAGTGTTTCTAGTGTATGCTGTGTGCACTTTGTTATTGTGTTTTGGCTGCACACTCCCATGGGTCAGTCTTCTACAGAGTTCCTCCTTGCTTACAATGAAGAGTTGTTGGACCTTTAACTCAGTGTCCAGATAAGCCTGGAAAAAAAAAAAAAAAGGAATGATCCAAGAAAAAAGAGAAGTAAAAGGAAAAGAAAAGCAAAATAAACTAGAGTGTTATAAGCTTGATTCCAAAGAATAAACAAACAGGAAGAAAAAAAAATAAGACTGATCCAAAAAATGAGACATGGAAACAAACAAATTAACCAATAAAGGAACAAAACCTGTAAGCCCGATACCAAAGAAAAAAGGAAGAAAAAATAAAATAAATTATAAAAAGAAAAATGGAAAAAAAAAGTAAAAAAAAAAAAATCCTGGTCCTGTTTCCACAGGAACTGAAAGTGATGCTTTGGAGCACTCTATAATTAGTAGACTTGGTATATGTGTGTGTGGGGGGGGAGGGTGTTGTTGGTTTTCTGAGAAAGAGGCCCACTGTGCTGGTTTATAGTCAGATCTGCAGGGTGCAAGGGGGTGTATTTTGTTGTAAGTGATTCTAGCCTCCAGTGGAGATGTTGTGTTTCTTTCTGATGTCTGACCCTATTGGTGGGTGGGGCGGGGGGGGCAGAGGGAGTTTGGGGGCTGGATCAGGGGTTTAAGATGGCGTCATGCCACCATCTTGTGCCTGGGGAGTGTAACTCACAGCAGCCATTCTTGAGCAAGCCCTCCCAGAAAACCAAATAGTCTCCTATTCGGTGTCCTAGACTTTCATCAGATCCCTGCCCTTAACCTGTCTGTGCCTGGATGTCAGCATACCTAGAGACACAGTTTTCCTGTGTTTTATCTCTGGCTGGTGGCTGCATTTCAAAATTCCAAATCTTAAAGGGCCTGGCAAGGTGGGGACCCACTTCCCTCTCCTGGAGGAAACTCGTGCTATGCTCAGAACAATTTTATTTCAGAAAAGCTGTTGCACACACATACGGTGGGTGCAGTATATTGTTGTACACAGTGAAAATCTGCAACTAGGTTATCTGCCCTGTATGTATGTTCCTCCCTTCCCTACTGTTGAATGGTCACTCAATGGCTCCTGGCAGGACTTTTGTCCTTGGAGAGGCAAAATACCCTCTTCCAAATGTACTGCAGGAAGGGGAGCAATCTCTACCAATGCAACCCAAGGGATCCCTTCACTGAAGCATATTGTGGGAACCCTACCTGTTGCTGTCTTTCCTGTTCTTTCCCTCACTCCCTGACTTTTGTATGTGAAAAGAATTCCCTCCTTTTCATGCACCACAGCTTTTCTCTTCCCCAATTCATGGCTCCAAGCCTTGCATTTGCCATGTTCTCTCTCTTCAATTGTGCATATTGTTTTCTTAATCCTCAGATCAATTTCCTAGTTGTTAAAAATTATTTGATATTGATCTAGCTATGTTGGAGGAGTGAGGCAAGATCAGAATCCCCCTACTGCTCTACAATATTAACTTCTCTCCCTAAAATTGCTATAAATTCTTCCTTAAAAGTTTGGCAGACTCACTCATGATGTTATTTTGTCCAGGAGTTTTTCAGTTGTTTGGAAATTAAATACTATATGTCTAAATAACCCATGGGCAAAAGAAGAAATAATAAAATAATTAGAAATCAGTTTTTATTGAAATTAAAATGAAAATACCACGTATATAATTGTGTAGGATGTAACTAAAGAAGTATTTAAAAAAATGTGTAGTAGTAAATACTTATATTAGAAAGAAAGGTCTCCACAAATAAGTGAAACTATATGATAATTGACTCTATCTGCTTGACTTAATTCACTCAGCATAATCTCTTCTAGTCCTGTCCATGTTGCTACAAAAGTTGGGTATTCATCCTTTCTGACAGAGGCATAATACTCCATAGTGTATATAGACCACATCTTCCTTATACATTCGTCTGTTGAAGGGCGTCTTGGTTCTTTCGACAGTTTAGCGACCGTATAACAAGGAGAACATGGGGAGAAGGAGAGGAGAAGGGAGTTGAGGGAAATTGGAAGGGGAGATGAACCATGAGAGACTATGGACTCTGAAAAACAACCTGAGGGGTTTTGAAGGGGCAGGGGGGTGGTAGGTTAGGGAAGCCTTGTGGTGGGTTTTAGGGAGGGCACGTGTTGCATGGAGCACTGGGTGTGGTGCAAAAACAATGAATACTGTTATGCTGAAAAGAAATAAAAATAAATTAAAAAAAATAGATCACTCTCACCACTCTTGTTCAACATAGTATTAGAAGCCCTAGCAACAGCAATCAGACAACAAAGAGAAATAAAAGGTATCTAAATTGTCAATGAAGAAATCAAACTCTCTCTCTTCACAGATGACATGATACTTTATATGGAAAACCCAAAAGACTCCACCCCCAAACTACTAGAACTCATGCAGTAATTCAGTAACGTGACAGGATACAAAATCAATGTACAGAAATCAGTGGCGTTCTTATATACTAACAATGAAAATGCAGAAAGGGAAATTAGAGAATCGATTCCATTTACTATAGCACCAAGAACCATAAGATACCTGGGAATAAACCTAACCAAAGAGGTAAAGGATCTGTACTTGAGGAACTACAGAACACTCATGAAAGAAATTGAAGAAGACACAAAAAGATGGAAGACCATTCCATGCTCTTGGATCTGGAGAATAACATTGTTAAAATGTACATACTGCCTAGAGCAATCTATGTTTTTAATGCCATTCCGATCAAAATTCCACAGGTATTTTTCAAAGAGCTGGAGCAAATAATCCAAAAATTTGTATGGAATCAGAAGAGACCCCAAATCACTAAGGAAATGTTGAAAAACAAAAATAAAACTGGTGGCATCTCATTACCTGATTTCAAGCTTTACTACAAAGCTGTGATCACCAAGACAGCATGGTACTGGCATAAAAACAGACACATAGACCAGTGGTACAGAGTAGAGAGCCCAGATATGGACCCTCAACTCTATGGTCAAATAATCTTCAACAAAGCAGGAAAAAATAAACAGTGAAAAAAAGACTGTCTCTTCAATAAATGGTGCTGGGAAAATTGGACAGCTCTATGTAGAAGAATGAAACTCGACCATTCTCTTACACCGTACACAAAGATAAACTGGAAATGGATAGAAGACCTCAACGTGAGACAGGAATCCATCAGAATCCTAGAGGAGAACATAGGCATAACCTCTTTGATATCAGCCACAGCAACTTCTTTCAAGGTATGTCTCCAAAGGCAAAGGAAACAAAAGTGAAAATGAACTTTTGGGATTTCATCAAGATCAAAAGCTTCTGCATAGCAAAGGAAACAGTCAACAAAACAAAGAGGCAACCCATGGAATGGGAGAAGATATTTGCAAATGACAGTACAGACAAAAGGTTGATATCCAGGATCTATAAAGAACTTCTCAAACTCAACACGCAGAAAAGAGATCATCATATCAAAAAATGGGTAGAAGATATGAACAGACACTTCTCCAATGAAGACATACAAATGGCTATCAGACACATGAAAAAATGTTCATCATCACTAGCCATCAGGGAGATTCAAATTAAAACCACATTGAGATACCACCTCACACCAGTTAGAATGGCCAAAATCAGCAAGACAGGAAACAACATGTGTTGGAGAGGATGTAGAGAAAGGGAAACCCTCTTACACTGTTGGTGGGAATGCAAGTTGGTGCAGCCACTCTGGAGAACAGTGTGGAGGTTCCTCAAGAAGTTAAAAATAGAGCTTCCCTATGACCCTGCAATTGCGCTACTGGGTATTTACCCCAAAGATACAAATGTGGTGAAAAGAAGGGCCATCTGTACCCCAATGTTTATAGCAGCAATGGACACGGTCGCCACACTGTGGAAAGAACCAAGATGCCCTTCCACGGATGAATGGATAAGGAAGATGTGGTCCATATACACTATGGAGTATTATGCCTCCATCAGAAAGCATGAATACCCAACTTTTGTAGCAACATGGACAAGACTGGAAGAGATTATGCTGAGTGAAATAAGTCAAGCAGAGAGAGTCAATTATCATATGGTTTCACT
>PISX010032802.1:0-15801 GCA_004024625.1 Mellivora capensis | reverse complement strand
ATTGATAGGTTTAACAATTTTTTTTCTCAAACTTGGATCTCAAAACACACCAGGAATAATTCGTTATGTCTTAGTGTTTTGGATATCTGTTGATTTAGCCCGTGCAGCATCTGTTGTCTCATTGGGTAAGAACTTCATGTTTTTTTCCTTGGGAAATCGCCTCCCCTCCATTCTCAGTTCATGTGGTTACATTGGGACAACCCATCCTCCAACTCCAGAAGTGGGAACATAAGCCATGGCCCATCTATGACAGTGGCCTTCCCTTTCTCTATCCCTGCTGGAATAAATTCAGCAACTAATACATGACTGAAACAAAGGAAACAATTAGTGGCAGTAGGCGCTCTGTTGCAAGTGGGGAAAAAGGTATGCACTCCTTTCATTGGGATTCCTGAGGTGGCTGGACTTAAGACTAGAGCTACTTGTAGTCACTATTTCTTTATTAGTATTCCCTTTGGGACTGAAGCTAATGAAGAAGAAACAGTGCCAAGGCAAACATCACAGAATAATTGTTCCAAACAATGTTCACTGATGAATGCTAAAATCATTGGGTGAAAGTTTGAGAAGAAACTGGGTATTAGCATAGTCTCAAAATGTTTCCTCCAAGTTATTTATCAATTATAAAGGGAGAAATGTTAACTTTACAATGAAGAAATCTGGCAGAGAAAATTTAACCAAGCAATCAAGGTCGACATCATCAGAAATAAGATGTATTGGCATTATGTCCCCTCAGTATTATATACTGAAAGAGGGGGAAAAAATCAATATTTTGTGGTATTCTTGCCAAAATTGCATAAACCTAACCTAGTCACCAGTCAAGAAGAGATGTCAGACAAATTCAGACTGAGGCAGAGCCACAGAATAAGTGCTCACTATTCATCAAAAGTTTCAAGATAATGAAAGACAAAGGAAGACTGTGGAATTGTCACAAATAGGAAATGACTGAAGAAACAGAACAGTTAATGCAATATGGAAGTCTGGATTTAATCATAGAACAGAAAGAAAGATTTTAGGGGAATAAAAATCTGGTGAAATTTAAAGGTCTTTAGTTTATTTGATAATATTGTACCAATGCTAATTTCCTGGTTTTGAAAATTGTATTATGCTTACCTAAATTGTTAACATTAGGAGAAACTGAAGAATTAGTATTGTGAACTCTTTGTAATATTCTTCCAAATTTTCTATGTGTCTAAGACTATTTCAAAATCAAAAGTTAAAAAAAACACACACAAAAAGAAATTGAGTCAAGAAATTAAGAACAGTAGATTCCTGGCAACTTTATGTACCTCTATCCATCTATATTTGAACACAGACATACCACTAGGCTATCAGGTCATGAGTTGAAAAATTCCGTAATCATTTTAGTTGGATTTCTCTCACTTCCAAGCAAAAGAGATATGACAAATATCTATTTGTTTTCTTTGTCAGTGAGTTTACTATGGTCTGTCTAGAAGATGTCTCATGACTCATAAAGTGTTTCACATAAGGGAATTTTCCCAATAATTTCTATACTCAAGGCAAAATTTTTTTTCATTTTAATAATTTTGCATAGAGACATTTCTATACTATACTTTTCACTTTCATGTCTCTTGTGGAGTATACTAAATATTATTTTTCATTCTTTCAATGATTATGAATCATCATTCTGAACATAAACCATCTTCTATCATAGAATGTGTTGACATCATGATTGAAGTGTAGAAATGTATATTTATACATTAGTTGACCTCTGATTATTAAGATTGATCTATTTTATTTATTATAACTTATGGATTCCACTTAGTTCACATGGTTTTACATACATTTTCCTGGTGTTAACCTACTTATAACAGCCCTCCTCTCTGAACTTGCTATTATATATCTGCTGTTGGAGAACACTTACTGAAAATCTAAGTCAAGAGTCATACTATAGAGAATACTGGAAACACCTCTTATATGATCAAAGTTCATGGATTTTGAGGTATCTGTTTTGGACAAAGAATTTTTGTTGGTTTTGTTTTCTTCACATATGTAGCTATGGACTATGATCTATGAGGGTAAATTTATTGAATATGTGACCTTGGGATATGATAGTGTGATTCAATCAGAAATTAAAGTTTGTGGCCTATGTTTTTATTAATATTTTCTAGCATTTGTTTTCTTAATAAGTCATCAGTGCTCCTGCTCACCATAATACATTTCCCAAAGTGACCTAAGAAAAATGAACATCACATAATGACAGGGAGAACTATGAATAACTCCTTTGGGCAGATTAAATATGTCTCCATGTGCCAGGGCCTGTGATTACTTCTTCCTGCTTACAGAGTCGTTCATGACATTCTTTTTGTGACAGGTCTTTTGTCCTAGCTGATGAGATTGTAGAGTCTTCTTTTTTGCCTGAATACATCAATTCCCTACAGCCACCTTAAATGCCTGTCCCCTTTAATCTTGGTCTCCTTCAAAATTTGTCTCTTTTGCATGTATTGGGCTTATAATTAATCTGAGCTGATTGCACTTCTCCTCACTGCCCATATGCATCTATTATTATCCATTCTTCTTCTTTTTTTAATTCCTTCAAGTCAGCAGCAGCTATACTGTGCTGTCATTTCTTTGGCTCGGAATCAATTCTCTTTTCCTGCCAAGTGCCATAGATCCTACAAAGTGCTTCTGTTGCAGTAGTAATTTCGTTACCTAATATAAATGAACAGCAAGGCGTCAGAGCCTTTACTATAAATAGCATGGAGTTTCTCAAAGGTCTCCCACTGATTGTTCACCAGACTGATTTAATCTCTACTAATGGTCTTAATTCATAAAATGAAATTTTAGCAGTTCTTTCTAGATTTTTCCTAAAACAGTCCCAATTAATTTTTTTTTATTATTTGTAGAGAATTGGTTCTTAATAGTCTTAGAACACCTATTTGTAAATATAGCTAATCTTAAAGGAAGAGGAAAAGAGGAATAAACAAGAAGATTCAGATTTTTCCACTATTTCTTATTCTTGTGAACTCTTTGTACCTCAACATTCTGAATACAATTAACTGTGAAGGGACTCTTCCTAATTGTCAAAATTGGGATCATCAGTTCATAAACAAACTTATCAATCACTGGCAATACTCAGGGTATAGTGTTCAGTAAAAGGGAAATGATGTAATGATGTAATGGAGAAAACTCTGGTCAGGGAGTTGAAGAGGCAGATTTTAGTCCCAACTATACCAATATATTTCTGTGTGCTAATTTTTCTAGTTCAGTTCCATCTTCTGAAAATAGTTAGGCTTGACTACATGAACGTAAATTGCTTTCTTCTCTAATATTGTATGAATCTACAATACTGTCTTCCTTGAGGAAGTCACAGTTTAATTGAAATGTAGAATGAGAAAAGTTGCATCACCTGCAATTCCTTTTAAGAGTTTTATAGCACAGGGACTATTTTTATTTATTTATTTATTTGTCAGAGAGAGAGAGAGAGCGAGCACAGACAGAGTGGCAGGCAGAGGCAGAGGGAGAAGCAGGCTCCCTGCTGAGCAAGGAGCCTGAAGTGGGACTCTATCCCAGGAAGCTGGGATCATGACCTGAGCCGAAGGCAGCTGCTTAACCAACTGAGCCACCCAGGCATCCCACAGGGACTATGTTTTATCCTCTGTATAGCCTCAAGTTCAAACATAACCTGAAACAGAGATTTTAGTTTTTTTCCACTGAGGCAAAAATGACAGATGACAGTCACATTTATAACACATACTTAAAGAAGCACATGTGATTTTGAGCTATTCCATGTCCAAATGGTAACTTTCTCCCCTTCTCTGTCAGATTTTTAAAAATTCATTGAAATTATTGAATCTTCTCTTGTTCATTTACTTAAACATCTTCATTCAGGTGATATACCTGAATTGAATTCAGTTTTATACAATAAACTGCGTATGTATAAGGTGTACAATTTAATGTGTTGGCATATGTATACATCTGAAAGATTATCACAAAATGATGAAGATGTCTAACAATTCCAATGATTTCCTTGTGCTTCTCTGTAATTCCTCCCTTTTTCTTCTTCATATATTTCAATACTCAAGCTAATACTGTTATGGTTCTGGTTACTATCACTAGAGATAAGTTTGAATTTTCTAAAATTTTAAACAAATGAAATCAGGGAATGAGAAGATACTCTTTGGGGGAAAGTGAGGATTTGGCTTTTTGTACTGTTTAATTATTTTGTACATTCATCCTGTTGTAGCGTATAAATAGGTCATTACTTTTTATTGCTAGATTGTATCTCACTGCATAAATATACCAGCTTCTTCTTTTTTTAAAAGATTTTATTTATTTATTTGACAGAGAGAGATCACAGGTAGGCAGAGAGGCAGGCAGAGAGAGAGGAGGAAGCAGGATCCCCACCAAGCAGAGAGCCCCATGCGGGGCTCGATCCCAGGACCCTGAGATCATGACCTGAGCCGAAGGCAGAGGCTTTATTTAACCCAGTGAGCCACCCAGGTGCCCCAATATACCAGTTTCTTAATCCATTTCCATGTTGGTGCACATTTATTTGTTTCAAGTATTTGACCATTACAAAATAAAGCTACTGTGAACATTTATGTATATAACTTGTATGGACATGTGCTTTCAAATACTTTGGATAAATACCTAGGAATGATTGGATCATATGGTAGGTATCTGTTTGACCTTTTAAGAAATTGCTAAACTCTTTTCCAAAATGGTTATACTATTTTACATTCCTACTTATAGTGTATAAGAGTTCCAGGTCCTCTACATCTTCATCAGCATTATAGTTAGTCATTTTAATGTTAGCCATTCTAATAGGTGTAGTGGTATATCAATGTGGTTAACTTGCATTTCTTTAACGACTCATGCTGAGTGTTTTTTGTATGTGTATGCTGAAGATCTGTATATCCTTGGTAATATGTCTGTTAAAGTCTTTCACTTATTTTTTTTATTTGGGGGTTTTGGTTTCATAATTCTAAGGCCTGAGGTTTCTTTATATATTATAGATATAAATTCTTTATCAGATATATAAGTATTTTCATTCAGTGTGTGACTTGTATTTTCATTATCTTTATAGTTTTTTATGAAGAACAGAAGTTTTAAACTTCATGCTCTATTTTTAAAATAATAAATGGTTTACAGATTCTGGCACTTTTTAAAAATTAGCAAATAATTTGTTACTTACCTCATAACAAATCATGATACACAAATGTGTTTTGATACTATGGAAGACCACCTGAGCTAATGGAGCCCTTATTGGTAATGTGGTCATGGTTCATGCAGCCATTTACAGTATTTTTTCTTAGTTACATAGTAATTGCTGCTATCCAGTCACTTCATTTTTAGGTTATTTAAAAATAACTTAGGGTAACGTTTGTTGTAGAAGTAAGCTCCAAGTTGGATAAACTTCATTTGCACATAAGTAAAAAAAAATGAATATAAAAATAATTCTCCACCTTTATACCTTGGTCGATTCAGTATTGTATTTTCAGTATTGGAATGTTAAGTTTATATCCTTGAAGTGGAACTGTGTTGTTGGAAAAACACTAATGTGTTCCTAACAGTCCAAAACAATTACTTTTTATATGATGCTTTTTATATAGCAATTATATTTTTGCCCTTACTCTATTACTCACAAAGAATAGATGCTAATCTCCAAGACAGGATGTTTTATGCTAAAAGAACATGCAGTCCCAGACTGTTAAAAACAAAGAATAACAAGACTCATGACAAATAGAATCTGTCCATTCATAGAAGTGCTGTTCTTGTTCATGATAATTGGAAGAATAGATTTGGGAAGCTGGACTCAATCCCCTTATCATTGATTCATATCTTCCTAATTGCTGCCCCAATTTTTATATACAAAAATCTTGTCCATACATTATCAAACTTTGTTTTGATCAAAGTTTGGTGTTAGAATCTTCAGTATGCTCCAGTAAAATAAAGGTAATGGTATTCTCTTGTTTGAAATGAAAATATCTGGGGTGCCCCAGTGGCTCAGTCTCTAGGCGTCTGCCTTAGGCTCAGGCCATGGTCCCAGGGTCCTGGGATTGAGTCCTGAATTGGGCTCCCTGCTTGGCGGGAAGCCTGCTTCTCCCTCTCCCACTCCACTGCTTGTGTTCCTTCTCTTGCTGTGTGTCTCTCTGACAAATAAATAAATAAAATCTTAAAAAAATAATAAAATGAAAATATCCTGGAAAGTGTAATATGCTATTAAATCTTCCCATTTTATAACTAAACTTAATCAACATATTTTCTAATACTTACACTAGACCTGACCATTAAGGTAATGGTAAATTGGATTTGGTGTGAGAAAAGAATGAAAACTAATTTAGAAATATAGCCATTGAGAATAGGAAAAGGTAAACACAATAGGTTATTGTGTGGTAAGATATGGTAATGAACTAAGAACAAATATTAGAAGTCCAACAATATCTATCCATTATTTTTTTAAAAGAGTTATTTATTTTAGAAAGAGAGTACAAGCAGGGGGAGGGGCAGAGGGAGAGGAAGAGAATCTCAAGCAGACTCAGGGCAGCCTGGCTCAGTCTCATGACCCTAAGATCATGTCCTGAGCCAAAATCAAGAGTTAGACGCTTAACCGACTGAGCCAGGTGCCCCATTATCTTATTCTTTAACATTAAAGCTCCCAAGTTCTAGCTGAGCATATGGTTATCATTTATAGCTACATTCCCACTTTCTTTCAGTTGATGTACTCATGTGACTAAGTTCTGGACAACAGGGCATAATTGGAAATAATGCTATTTGTAGTCATGCCCATAAAAAGAGATGTACTTGCACTCACTTGCTACCTTCTTACTCCCTGCTGTGCAGGTCACAAGTACTTGATAAGAACACCACCTGTGGACCTGAAGGTGGAAGTCATGTGTTCAGAACTATACAAGTGCCTTCTAATCTCAGGCTCCTCACCTCTGGAGACATAAGGATTGATGAAAGGGATAATAAACATTTATTTTCTTTAAGTTTAAAGTTTTTAAGTCTTTAAGTATTTTGGGACTTCTTGTTATAGCAGCTTAGCTTGTGCTCCAATTAATAATGTCAGGATTATCAAGGAAGAGAAGATATCACACATTACTAAAGAGGGTTAGAAAGAGAAGTTTAAATGCTTCATATATTTTAACTTTTCTGATGTTTGATAACATATAGATAGCATTCTTTGTATACAAAATTTGGACTATTTCTTTGAAACAAGCTGTACATTTTTATGTTACAGGGATGTTCAAAGAATCCATCTGCCAAATTATTTTTTATGTAAGCTGAGTAAAATGAATTTCTTCAGAGGTCAAATTAAAATCTAATGGACATTTTGCTGGAATCATTAATAAGGTATCTGGTCTCAATATTAGAAATTATTGCTCAGTTATGCATACAGCAGTTAACTTCCTTTTCAATGAATTTGCATATATATATACATATATACATGCATATATGGATATGTGTGTCCTTATATACATGTATACATATATACACATATGCATAAATACACATATACACACAAATACACACATATATGTACATTCACATACGTGAAAGTAATCATGTTTAAAACTGATAACCGAGTCTTCAGGAATTGTACAAGTCAGTTTTTTGTTTGTTTGTTGTTGTTTCATTGTATTATAAGGCCCAAAGTTTGTGTATTTCCCAAAATCTGGGTATCTTCTGATTGGGCTTGATGGTGATTTAGGTTAGCAAGTGGGAGCTGTGGTAGATTTTGACCTTAATTATATTCAGCGGCCTATGTGTTTCTTGAATTGGTGTATCCTGTTTTGTGTTGACTTTTTACCATATAGCTTGGGGAGATTGCTTTCAACCTAGCCTCTTGTAAAGGCTGGCCTCAAGAGTTTATAAACTTGCCAGGTTACCACACTTTATGAAGGATTTATTCACAGGCTTGTGGCAGTTTTCTTTTAGGTGAGACACTTTTATTCAGGCAAGTGATTATTTTTAAATCATTAGGACTATAGCAGCAGCATTGGCAAATGCAGGTAGACAGTACTGCCCTTAGCAATCAGGCACAGCAGAGACAAGGATTCAATTATAGAGAAAAGAAATTGATTAGTTTTCTGTGGCTGTGTAACACATTTCCACAATCTTAGTAGCATAAAGTGATACAAATTTATTATTTTACAGTTTCCATGGGTAGATTTTCTGTTCAAGTCTGACATGGTTTGCAGTCAAGGTGTTAGCTGGGGCTGCATTCTTATCTGAAGTTTGAGGACCTCTTCCAAACTCATTCAGTTTGTTGACTGAATTCATTTCTTTGTAGCTTTCGAACTCATGGCAGCTTCCACTTTCTTCTAGGTCAACTAGGTCTCACATGTGACCTCTTTCTTTCTTTCTCTATCTATCTGTCTGTCTGTCTATTTATCTATCTTATCATCTATCTAATCTTTATCATTATGGAAAGAACATGTAACATGAACGCTACCCTCTTGACAAATTTTGAACAGCATAATACGTTATTGTTAACTACAAGCATAATGTTGTACAGCATATCTCTATAACTTACTCATCTTGAGTAGCTTAAAACTTGACATCTGTTGAACAGCAACTCCCTATTACTTGCTCTTTTCAGTCCCTACAAATTCTGTTCTTTGTTTCTCCGAGTTTGATTGTTTTAGATACTCATGTGACACCATACCGTATTTATCCTTCTGTGATTGCCTTATTTCACTTAGCATAATGTCCTTGAGGTTCATGCACTTTGTTGAGTGGTTTTGAGGAAACTGGATATCCACATGAAAAAAAGAATGAAATTGGACCCTTTTACCACACAAAACCAGTTCAAAATGGATAAAAATTGAAGACTTAAACATAAGATCTGAAACTATAAAACTCCTAAAAGAAAACAGGAGAAAATATTCCATGTTATTGGTCTAGGCAGTGATTGTTTGGTTATGACATCAAAGATAAAGGCAAAGGCAACAAAAGGAAAAATAGACACATGAGACTACATTACACTAATAAGCTTCTGAGCTGCAAAGAAAACAGTCAACAGAGGGAAAAGGCTGTCCAGAAAGGGAGAAAATATTTGCACACCATATATCTGATAAGGGCTTAAAAACATATAAGAAACTCCTACAATTCAATAGCATAAAAATGAAATAAAAACAAACAAACAAACAAAAACAACCAATTAAAAAATAAGGAAAAGACTCAAAAGACATTTTGCAGGTAAAGCACATACAGATGGCCAAAATGTATATGAAAAGGTGTTAAACCTTACTAATCTTCAGGGAAATGAAGATCAAAACAACAGTGAGATATCATTTCACATCTGTTAGGATGGTTATTATAAAACAAATAAAAAGGTAACAAATGGTGGTGTATTTGTGGAGAAATTGAAATACTTACAAACTATTAGTGAAAATGTAAAATGGTACAGACCATGTGAAAGTTCCTCAAAAAAATTAAAAATAGTATTCTCATATGATCCAGCAGTCTCATTTCTGGATCTGTGTCCACAATTCTGGATGTATGTCCACAAAAATTGAAATCAGTATTTTGAAGAGACATCTGCATTCTTATGCTCACTGCATCATTATTCATAATAGCCAGCATGTGGAAACAACCTAAATGTCTGTCAGCTGATGAATAAAGAAAATCTGATATATACATATAATGGAATATCATTTAGCCTTTTAAAAAAAAAGGAAAGGAAATCCTGCCACTTCACTTTATCTTAAAAGACTTGCTTAATTAGATCAAACTTACCTAGGATAATACCTCCAATTTAAAGCCCGTTGATTAGGGATTTTAATTATATCTGCTAAATCCATTCATAGTAACACTTTAGTGTTTGAATAACTAGGAGAAGGTTTGTGCAGCAGGGGCTGGAAATCTTGAGGTAGGGGGAAGGGATATCTTGTTCTTATCAAATGTCTTTTGACCACAGGGAATCATTCCTAAATAGGCCTTTAGATATTAAAGTAAGAAATCATTTTCTCAGATGCTTAAGTTGTCTTTCTTTGCTAAATATATAAGCTGAGGCCTAGACTTTTATCCACTAAGAGTCGAGTTCCATCTGGTGCCATGGAACCCAAATTTTGTTTTTAGATTAAAACTGTTCATGCCAGACATACTGTGCTAGATAGACTGCCTCACACTCAAGAGAACCTTCCACCAACCTGCTCTAGAATTATCAGTTACTGAATTCTGAATGTAGCTTTAGATAGCAGAGCTTCAGTGTGTCATTTTATTCACAATGAAGGGGCAGATATTATAAATAAATGAATAAAAGGAAACAATTTCCTTATTATGAAAAGAATAATCCTTCTTTCAAGGTTGTGGTAGTAGAAAAAAAACACATTTTCATAAGCCTCAAGGCTAAGATGTTAGTAGGTCTCATACAAATAAAATGGCAGAGTAGCCAGAAGCTTAGTAAAGAGAATCAACTCTCAGGTTTGGAAAGCCAGTGCACATATATCTCTAGGCTGAACTTGCTCAGGACCAGTCAGAGCAAGGTATGCGATAGACTTGAAAGCATTCCCCAAACCTCAATCAGCAATGTCTGAAGCTTCACAGCAAAGGGCCTTAAACACAACCTCTAACTGGATATTGGCAAAACAATAAGCTACGATGACCAGAGGTGACTTTTTTTTTTTAATATTTCTTTATTTGAGAGAGAGAGAGAGAGAGGGAGCGCTTGAGCAAGCAGGGGAAGGGGAGAGGAGGTGCAAAGGGAGAGAATCTTTCAAGCAGACTCCGTGCTGAGTGTGAAACCTGACATAGGCCTTAATTTCACAACCCATGAGATCATTACCTGAGCTGAAACCAAGAGCTGGATGCTTAACGCTTAACCAACTGAGCCACCCAGACACCCCCAGAAGTGATTTCTTAAGAAGCCAAGTTTTAAAATAATGTTATAGTCATTCCTAGCAGCCTCAAAAACTATATGAACGCTAAAGGCTGCATTCTCTCAGGAATGATTAGAAAGAAAACCTCCAAGCTACTATTTCTGGCTGAACATGGGGGGAAAATATAAAATCCCTCTACTGTGATAGTCTCCAAACCACACACACACACACACACACACACACACACACACACACACATGTTCAATAGTAAAAGGTAAAAATCTAACTGTCTAAGGAGGCTTATGTGCAACATTGACCAATAAGTAGTTTATGCTGACCCAAGAGTGAACAAAATTAAAAAACATCAACAACAACAACAACAAGGGAGGAAAATATGAGTGACAAGATCAGATGCTGCACAGTGCAGGAAAAATACACATTATAGAATCATTTCAGCCAAGTCTCTAAACAAATAAACCAATGACCAAGCAAGTAACAACAGCTAGCTTCATTTATCAGTATCCAGAATTCATAAAATATATTTTTGAAAATGACCAAGTTTCAACAAAAATAATGATTCATGACAACAAATGAGAAAGTTTTTCCCTATGATTCATACATAGGGGAAAAATGGCAATAGAATAGATATTTGAAGTGCTCAAGATGGTAGACTTAGCAGACAAAAGCTTTAAAGCAGCTATTGCAAATATGTTCAAAGAACTAAAGGAAACCATACTTGAATTAAAAGAGGGTATGAGAATCATCTCATAAAATATGAATATCAATAATGAGATAGAAATTATTAAAAAGAACCAAATTAAAGTTCTGTGATTGAAAAGTACAATAACTGAAATAAGAAATTCACTAGAATTGTTCAACACTAGACTTGAGTTCGTACATGAAGAAAATCAATCAACTTGAAGATAAATCAGTAGAGATTATACAGTCTGAAGCAGAATAAAGAATGAAGAAACAACAGAGTCTCAGAGAAATGTGGAATACCATTAAACACACTAGCATACATGTAAAAGGACTACCGGAAGGAAACAAAAGCAAGGAGAGAATAAATAATCAAGGAAATGAAGGCTGAAAACTTCCCAAATTTGAAGAAAAACATTCATGTACAGAACCAAGAACTTCAACAAACTATAAGATAAACACAAAGAGCAAAACACACATACTAGTCATAGTCAAATTTTAAAAGACAAAGAGAAAATCTTGAAAAGACGAAGACAAAAAGGAACCATAACAACAAACTATAGAGTTCAGAAGGCTGGGATGGATGACACATTCAAAGTGCTAAAAACAAAATCTCCTATCTAGCAAAATTGTCTTTCAAAAATGACTGTGAGATAAATGGATGAGATAAAGACATTCCAAGATAAACAAAGATGAGAGACTTTGTTGCTAGCAGATCAAGCTTAAAAGAAATAATAAAAGAAGTTCTTATGACTGAAAACGACTGACATAGAGAGTAATTCAAAGCCACAAGAAAAACAGAAACAACACTAGATAGAAGTAAAGAGAACCAGAAAAAATAAATTATAAAGTGCATATAACAAACTATACATATATACATGCTTTTATTTATTTAGCTTCTTTTTTTTTAATTTTTAAATTTCTTTTCAGCATAACAGTATTTGTTGTTTTTGCACTACACCCAGTGCTCCATGCAATACACGCCCTCCCTAGTACTCACCACCAGGCTCTCCTAACCTCCCACCGCCCGCCCCTTCAAAACCCCTCAGGTTGTTTTTCAGAGTCCATAGTGTCTCATGGTTCATCTCCCCCTCCAATTTCCCTCAACTCCCTTCTCCTCTCCATCTCCCCATGTCCCCCATGTTATTTGTTATGCTCCACAAATAGGTGAAACCATATGATATTTGACTTTCTCTGCTTGTCTTATTTCACTCAGCATAATATCTTCCAGTCCCATCCATGTTGCTACAAAAGTTGGATATTCATCCTTTCTGATGGAGGCATAATACTCCATCATGTATATGGACCACATCTTCCTTATCCATTCGTCCATTGAAGGGCATCTTGGTTCTTTCCACAGCTTGGAGACCGTGGCCATTGCTGCTATAATAATTGGGGTACAGATGGCCCTTCTTTTCACCACATCTGTATCTTTGGGGTAAATACCCAGTAGCACAATTGCAGGGTCATAGGGAAGCTCTACTTTTAATTTCTCGAGGAATCTCCACACTGTTCTCCAAAGTGGCTGCACCAACTTGCATTCCCACCAACAATGTAAGAGGGTTCCCCTTTCTCCACATCCTCTCCAACACACGTAGTTTCCTGTCTTGCTAATTTTGGCCATTATAACTGGTGTAAGGTGGTATCTCAATGTGGTTTTAATTTGAATCTCCCTGATGGCTAGTGATGATGAACATTTTTTCATGTGTCTGATAGCCATTTGTATGTCTTCATTGGAGAAGTGTCTGTTCATGTCTTCTGCCCATGTTTTGATATGATTATCTGTTTTGTGTGTGTTGAGTTTGAGAAGTTCTTTATAGATCCTGGATATCAACCTTTTGTCTGTACTGTCATTTGCAAATATCTTCTCCCATTCTGTGGGTTGCCTTTTTGTTTAGCTTCTTTAAAAGATATGATTATATAAAGTCATGACTATAACCATATATTGTTCAGTTTTTTAAATAGATGTAGTATAAATGACAGTAATAACATAAAAATATAGGGAGGAAATAGAGCTACATAGGAATAAAGTTTCTATATTTTATGGAAATTTAAGTTGGTATAAACCTGAAGGAGACTCCAACGAGTTAAGATGTATATTCTCAGTCCTTACGAAACCACTAATAAATGATTTAAAAACACAGTTTTCCAAATTTGTTAGAAATGGTCCAGTGCTATGTAATAATAAGAATGTTCTGCTAATGCTTTGATTTTTTTAAATGAGGCACATTATAGTTTTTGGCTTTAGGTTCAACTTTGTAGGTGCTGTGGGATTTAAAGTTTTTCCAACAGATGAAAACTGACACTATAGCTGTAAGCATCAAGACTTCTTGCAGTGAGTAAATGGAATAAGAAATTGGGGAGAACTTTAAATTCATTAGGTTTTAAATTCTTTCATCTGAATAAGATATTTTGATTTTAAACATAAAGTTTCTTTGGAATTTTTTCATATCTTTTTGTGAAATAATTATGGAAGAGATTTGTATTCAGATATGGAGTATACCTCAGCTGCAATTTTATCATTGGTACATCTTAGTCATTTAATCTTATTGTAGTCACTTTGATGAGCAATAATTAACACAGATTAACATAATTTCGGTTGGAAAATAGAAGAGTATACAGTTTTGGATTCAACAACCTTTGAAGTTAATTTAATTGATGAATTAAAATAGTTTTTTTGATGCACTGTACAGTTTTCTGTAGGATATACATTACCCTTCAGAGGATTAAATGTAGTCCAGAAAGAAGTAATTGGTATTTTGGTTGGAGCCTCTTGAGTATGGAAGCAGGGGAGTTCTGACAAAAATGTGGATATGCTCACATGGGAGGCACAATGATAATCTAGGCTGACCATAAGTCAAATGATCATTCTAATAGCTAAGAGTGCACAATGCTTAGGGGGTTGACCAGGACTACCCTTTCTCTAGTGAGTCTTCCTTAGAAAGAAGGGTGTCAAGATGGGCTGAACATTACAATAACCTGGGAAGCCTTAGAAAGTCTCAATGTCTAGTAGTACCCAAACTAATTAAATAAGAATATCTGGGATGAGACCTAATAACACGGACAAGTGGACATGCCTTATCTTGTTTGGTGAATTTGAAGAATAGCTCACTGCTTCTTTCTGCTCTCATGTTGAAATTTGCCCGAGTACAGAGAGATGTATTATCTGTGCTTCTATGGTACGACTTTTTCCAGGTACAGGCCCCTGTGGGTGAGACCTGTAATATTCCTTCTAAGGTGGTGACTGGGTAGGTCAATCTGACAAATTAGGGTGAGTTATTAAGAGATTTAGCTTTTATTTTTAAAGCTGTTTGATTTCTGCTATGCTTCTAAAATTATTTCTCAATTGGTTCCAAACCAGGGACCTAATTTATTATCTCTGAATGACCCTAAGAGAAATTATGTCTTGTAAAGCCTGAACCTGAAACTGAAGAATTTCAAGGAACCTAGTTGCAGGAAACACAGCTGATTTCAAATATACTGGAAGGTTAATAAGCAGCCTCTGTCCCATTCTCCTGTCCTCTCTCTCTCTTACACTCAGAGTTCTCTTATTTGAGTGGTTTGTCTGTATGCTGCATATTGGCTTCACTGTCTTTCTCTTCAGAAAGGCTTGAATATGACTTTTGTAAATCATGGTGAGTGTAGGTTTCTGTGACACTGGTTCAAACACCAACTGAAAACACCTTATAACTCTAGAAACAACACCAAGAAACTAAGTCCCTGAATTAGAAAACAAATTTTCTCCTCTAGGATTCTGATGGATTCCTGTCTCACATTGAGGTCCTTTATCCATTTCGAGTTTATCTTTGTGTATGTTGTAAGAGAATGGTCGAGTTTCATTCTTCTACATATAGCTGTCCAATTTTCCCAGCACCATTTATTGAAGAGACTGTCTTTTTTCTACTGTATATTTTTTCCTGCTTTGTCGAAGATTATTTGACCATAGAGTTGAGGGTCCATATCTGGGCTCTCTACTCTGTTCCATTGGTCTATGTGTCTGTTTTTCTGCCATTACCATGCTGTCTTGGTGATCACAGATTTGTAGTAAAGCTTGAAATCAGGTAACAAGATGCCATCAGTTTTATTTTTGTTTTTCAACATTTCCTTAGCGATTCGGGATCTCTTCTGATTCCATACAAATTTTAGGATTATTTGCTCCAGCTCTTTGAAAAATACCAGTGGAATTTTGATTGGAATGGCATTAAAAGTATAGATTGCTCTAGGTAGTATAGACATTTTAACAATGTTTATTCTTCTGATCCAAGAACATGGAATGGTCTTCCATCTTTTTATGTCTTCTTCAATTTCTTTCATGAGT
>PISX010032801.1:0-15791 GCA_004024625.1 Mellivora capensis | reverse complement strand
AAAGAACCAAGATGCCCTTCAACAGACGAATGGATAAAGAAGATGTGGTCCATATACACTATGGAGTATTATGCCTCCATCAGAAAGGATGAATACCCGACTTTTGTAGCAACATGGACGGGACTGGAAGAGATTATGCTGAGTGAAATAAGTCAAGCAGAGAGAGTCAATTATCATATGGTTTTACTTATTTGCGGAGCATAACAAAT
Source organism: Mellivora capensis (assembly GCA_004024625.1). NCBI lineage: Eukaryota > Metazoa > Chordata > Mammalia > Carnivora > Mustelidae > Mellivora > Mellivora capensis. Next base: position 15,582 of record PISX010032801.1, on the reverse strand, counting down.
AACACGGAGGACACGGGGAGATGGAGAGGAGAAGGGAGTTGAGGGAAATTGGGGGGGAGATGAACCATGAGAGACTATGGACTCTGAAAAACAACCTGAGGGTTTTGAAGGGGCAGGGGGTGGGAGGTTGGGGGAGCCTGGTGGTGGATATAGTGGAGGGCACACATTGCATGGAGCACTGGGTGTGGTGTAAAACTATGAATTCTGTTACGCTGAAAAGAAATTAAAAAAAAAAAAAGAGTTGGATGCTTAACCGACTGAGCCACCCAGCCACCAAAGTTTGCAATAAGTTTTGAAATGGGAAGTATATGTTTTCCAGCTTTGTTTTTGTTTGAAGATGGTTTTTCAAGATTGCTTTGTTTCAAGATTGACTGATTGATTTTGGAGAGGGGCTTTTCTGTACATATTCCATATAAATCTTAGGACCAGCTTGTCAATTTCTGAAAAAAGAAAAAAAAAGACACATGGGATTTTGATAGAGATTGTGTTGAATCTGTAGATCATTTTGGCGGAATATTCCCATCTCAACAATATTAATTCTTTTGATCCACGAACAGGGATATGTTTCTTTCCATTTATTTAGGTCTTCTTTAACTACTTTGTGTGTTTTTTTGGAATACAAGATTTACACTGCTTTTGTTAAATTTATTCCTAAGAAATTTAGCTTTTGATGCTATTAATTTCACTTTGGTTTATTCATTGTTACTATAAAATTCAATTTGTTATTTTATATTGATGTCATATCCTGCGAATTTGCTGAAGTTACTTACTAGGAGTATTTTATTCAATTATTTAGGATTTTCTATATGTAAAAGGACCTGTCATGTGTAAATAGAGATGGTTTCACTTTTCCCTCCAATCTGTATATCTTTTATCTATTTTTTGTGCCCATAGCCCTTGCTAGAACCTCCAATGGAGTGTTGAATGTGAGTGGCAAGAGCGAGCATCCTTGTCTTATTTCTGATCTTGTGGGAATACATTTAATCTTCACCATTATGGATGATGGCAGCTGTGGATTTTTTATAGTTGGCCTTTATCATGTTGAGGAAGTTCCTTTTAATTCCTACTCTGTTGAATGTTCTTAAAATGAGGGGATATTAAATTTTGTTAAATGCCTCTATTTAGTGTACTGAAATGGTCACGTGGTTTTGTCCTTTATTCCTTTGGTATGATGTTATACTAACTGACATTTGGATGATTAGCTGGCCTTGTACTCCTAGGACAAATCCTATTTGGTATAGAGAAGAATCGCTATGTCTTCTTGGTAGGTAAGTTGGTCCTTTGATTTTTATAAAATGCTCCTCTTCATCTCCAGTAAAATTGTCTTAACATCTATTTTGTCTGTTATTTGTATTACCACTCCAGCTTTCTGACCTTACTGCTTTGGGGTATATTTTTTTCCCATCCTTTTATTTTCACTCTACTTGTATTTTTTAATCTAAACGTGTGTCTTCGGGGTGCCTGGGTGACACAGTCGTTCGAGTGACCAACTCTTGGTTTCAGCTCAGGTCACCATCTCAAGGTCATGAGATTGAGCCACACGTCAGGCTCCATGTCCAGCGGAGAGTCTGCTTAGATTCTCTCTCTCCCTCTGTCCTTCCCCCCCACTTGTGCTCTTTCTCTCTAAATAAATAAATAAATCTTTTTTTAAAAAAAAACTGTATCTTCTGGAGATAGTATGTAGTCTTACATTTTGGTGGCTGTTAAAACTAGACATTTTAATGTCTTGTAGTGATTCTTGTTACCAATTCTTCCCCCTCCTCCAGCTCCAGCTGTTACTGCGGTCTGGTTGTCTGTTTGTTTGTATAGTGACTTGGATGGATTGTTTCGGTAAAGCCTGCTTCCCTATGCAGACTTTAATATTGCCTTTCGGCCCGTTCGGTCTTGAGCATACTCATAATCTCCCTGACCTCTTCCTCTCTCAGCCAGGATGACAGTGCATTGAATAGGATTCCCTTTGACTCTTCCCCTGATATCCCAGTTAAGTTCTGGCTGGTCTGTTGTCTCTATGAACATTACATCTAGCTCTTAGCTTCCAGTAATTGCTAGCTGAATGATCTGTTGTGTTCAACAGGCCTTAAATTGCTCCACAGTCTGATCCAAATAAAGTCAGGCCCTTTTCCGGGAGATCTTGAGGCCAGTCTTTGACACTCCTCTGACCCCATGATGACTCTTCATATCTGTTTCTTTCCCTAGTTCTTCTGTTATACTTCTAACTAGTCTACCTTTCACATATTGGTATCAGGGAGCTACTGGCTCTTCTTAACTTGAGCTCCACCTAAATCTCCGCTATCTCTGACAGTTCCCTTAGGCTTGAACTTCCCTTCTTTTCCTCCAAGTAAAGTTAGTCCCCTTAGAGATACTTATGGAGTTCTCTGTTCTAGGCCTGTCTTCCCCCTTAACAGAACCTCTGCTCCAACACTCTGGAAACGGATACAGGGATAGCAAACTATTGCTATTATAGCTTTTATAGCTATAAAACTATAACTATTTCCAAGAGAAAAAATTCTCTTGGAATAACACTCCTGCTTTTACGAATAAGGTCCTAGATAGAGGCAGTAACTCTCAGTCTTCTTGGCTTGTCTTCCCTGGTGTGGGAACTCAGCCCTATGAGTAAGTGGTGGTGACTGGGGCCCAGTGTTCTTGGCCTGCCATGCTTGGGGTAGAATTTCAAGCCTATAAGTGAGTGGTGCTATATAAAAGAAGGGATCTCCAGTCACACTATCCTGCAATGCAGTTTGTGTAATGCATTTCTTGGGGGTGGTGGGTGGTGGGTGGGGTGGGGATGGCCAATACTGACTGTCTGACTTTCTGAGTAGAAATTGTAGCTTAAGACTGGGAGCTGGGGTTAGAGGGAGCCCCATCCTCTTGACTGTGCCTGCCCACAGTAGAGTTTTCCTCACACTGAGGGGGGAGGTGTGGGCAGAAATAGGTCATGCCACAGACTCTCACAGGTTTTACCAATATTTAGAAGATTTATTTTAATTGCTGAATTCCCAGAGGACAATTTCCACAGACGGAAGGGATGTTCTTTTTATTTTCAATAGCTCTTCCCAATTACAGTTGTCTTCCTAACACTAGGGAGAGGGTCATAGAGCTCCCCACACCACCATTCTAGAAGTGTTTCTCCTTTGCTTCCTTTTTTCTCTCACTTTGGTACCTTTGGTTTGCACCACTCATGTAAGCTTTGTCTCACACAGTTTTCTAGAGAACCAGGATTAAGGTGATTTTAGAAAGAATATTTCATGTGGCTGTGTGAAAGCACTTTTGCAGGGGTGGAAGTGACACCAAGGGTGGACCCTGCAGGCAGGGTTGGGGGTTAAGGGGTAGGAGGAGACAGCAAATCTCGATCTGGAAGACAATGTGGCTAGTTGCTGTAGAATTCATGCTTTCCTCTCAGCATCCTCTGACCTTGGCTTCTCTTCTCTGATAGTGATTGTACTCTCAGCTACCTGGTGATTGTATGGCAAAGCATGTTGTAGTATGTTCACAAAGGTTTGAAATTTTAGAGCAGGAAAAGAGACCTGGAGCGGACAGCATCTTCAGTTTATAGATGACAAAAGGTAAAATGTTTTTCCCAGAGTGTAGCAGGTAATTAAAGCCAAAGAACAGAGGTTTTCTGATTCTTGTTTTGGTCTTGTCATGGAGCACTGTGGGAAATTCTTTCCCATTTCTTTTTAGAAAACAAAAGTAAAACAGATGTGCAAATGAAAAGACAAATATCTAGTCTAAAGAAGTTTTCCACTACAAGTTTATGCATGTCATCTTTCCTGAAAAAAATATTGACCCAATATGGTGACCTACTTGTGGTCAACCTCTAAGTTTAGTGACTAAATCAGATCTATTTTTAGAGCCAAACTGCAAAGGAAAGTGAAAAACCCATATGTGAGGTCTTAATCCTTGCCTTACTAAGAAGTTGCATCTAGATGCTAGCCTTCCTCAACAGAGGTAGCTCTGTTTTCCAGTGATCTCTGCTGAGCATGGGGTGGAGGGTCGGAGTGATCCACACTCACTAACATGAAACAAAAAAATATATATGAATTGTCCTGCAATATGATATGGAAGAGGCATTGAAACTGTTTATGAAGACTAATTCGCTTTTTCCATTGAACGCTATTCCGCATTGCAACAGAGTTCTTGTTTTCATATAGCCTAAGAAATGTGAGGCAAAAATAATAAGACCAGCATTTATTAAGTGCCACTTAAATGCCAGAGACTTTACTTGCTTTATCTCCTTTAATGTTTCCAGTCAGTCAATGAGGTAGACATTATTATCCTCCCCCTTTTCAGAAAATGATGCTTTGAAAAGTAACTAATTTGGCTAAGGTCACTTGGCCAGATATAGTAGATCCATGGAATCCATTTCAAATTCTTCTATAAACCCTCTGTGGCACTGCTCTTTTCGAACAAATAAACCATAATAACAAAATTCTTTAAAATGAAAAATTTGGATGTGCCATGGAGAGTTTTTTATTACAAAGTTTTAAATGTATTTCATAAAACTTGTTTTTCTGCTCTTTTTTTTTTTTTTTTTTTTTTTTCCTGTGTTAAGTTCTTGGAAACCTGGAACTTTCTTTGAATTAACGCTCATGAGTTTGGTAATGTGTTATGCTGCCTCCTTTTCCTTCCTAATTTACAGAGACCATATAATTCAGGATAACCCTGGCTGACACCCATAGTCTGGCATTAAGTATCAATCGCTCTTCTCTACTCTCAAAAATGCTCTTGTGTGGATGATAATTACAAGACCACCTTAATCATTCATCATTAAACATGCAGACGTGTCATTTTGCGGCTGCCCACTAGGTGTCAGCAGTGTAACCCCCGGAAAAACCCTCAAGGAGAGCATTTCATTACAAAAGTCCTATCAGAGCAAATAATGAAGTGCAGGAGCTACCTGCAGCCTTGCCCATTCAAAACAAGTGCTAGAGCAGGGGGAGGAGAGAAGGAGCAGGTGCAGGACAGGTAGGTCCTTACTGAGACTTGGTGGAGAGGGAAGGATCGCCTTCCTAGTCAGAAGGACTCCATTGACACCTGGAACGCACACCGTGGGGTCCTTCTTAATTTTCACTCACAAGATGAAACCAGTGTGCCGTGAAGTGAGGAAACAGCTGTGAATGAAGACATGTTTTTCCCCTTCCCAAACTATTCTTCAAATCACGCTCGGATGAAGGCCACACAGGTGACGTGGGCTTTACCGGCTCTACTGAATGACTGACACCTTGGAGCCAGAGGCTGAGCTGTCTGGACACAAATCCTTTTCAGGTCATTTGAAAACATCGACACTCAGAATTCCATGGCAAGCTCGGACTCTTCCTGGAATGACCCACAGACTGTATGTATATTACCTGTGACTCAGGTAGACGCCTCTGCGCTCTAGAAACCCTCCTCGTGGCAGATGTGTGGCACACGACTGCACGTGGGGTAGGAGAAGCCCACAGCATGGGTTTTCCAATGCTTGTGCCTTCCAGTCCTTGGAGCTGGTTGCTACTGCTGGTGGCCCTCAAGTGTTCTGAAGCATCTTCAGATTTGAACAAATCCGCAAATTCCACTGCCCAGCATGAACCTAATGTTCGGTTTGCTGCTGCCAGCTCAGAGGCCGATGAGAAGGTATCTGTTTTTGCCTTGGATTATGACTACGTACAAATTCCTTATGAGGTCACCCTCTGGATACTTCTAGCATCCCTTGCAAAAATAGGTAAGTCCCCCAGACACCTGGTTGTGGGAGTCGTTCTCCATGTAAGATAATATATGTGAACTTTCACATACATTTCACTTGTAGGTGGTGAACTACATGGATTTTAATGGTTACTGCTATTAGATTTAAAAAAAAATCTGTTCCTTTGAGTCAAGGGAAAGTTGTAACTGCTTTTTATGAAGCCATGTAACACCTCAGGATTGTGCTTTGAAATTTGAGAAGATTTCTGGGTCCTGGGTTGTTTTGATTTCTTCTTATTTCAGGGTAACAACTATGGGACATTATTTGGCATGTAAAAATCTCGAGTTCTATGCATTAAAAACTAGAGAATAAGGCATTAGACCTTGGAATGATACCCATTGGAAATTTCAGGAGCACATAATGATTCTTCTGTAAAATAGTCTTCCTTCATTCTTGGCCATGTAACTGTGGGCTTCATCAATGACTCCCATTGTTTATTCTTTAAAAGTGACATGTGTTCCTTGCAGAATGGCAGAAAGCAAGGAACAAGACAATCACAGGCCATTCTTATATCACCCAGTGTTGGGATATGGGGGCATAAGGGAGGATATGTCAGTAAAATACTGGTTTATGCCTGAGCCAAATGGTGCCATTGGGGCACCTCTGCTTTCCTTTGTGAAATAAAGAGAATTTCAAGTTCATGGATTAAAGTCTAATCAGGGTTATTTGTGCCAAAACCCAAAATAATGGTTTATACCCTGTGATCCTTTAATCCCTAACTTCACCCCCTTTTCTCCCTAAAACCAGCGTATTCCAAAGTGAAAAACTGATAGTTATCTCAGTCATTACGCATGACGTCTCCTTTGCCTCTGTTAGGAACTTTATTACTTGGTAGATAAGTTGTCCTATTGGGATAGAGTCTATGATTCATTTGGATACTTATTTATAATTTTCCCCTAGCATGGGTGTGAAACAAGGGTTGAGCCTTGGGATCTGGCAGATAACTCCTGGGGATCAGGTCTGCGGGCTCCGTCTCCCCAACTTACTCCCTCCCGGAATGACAGGGTACGAGTGTAATCTCTAGATGCCCTTCACAATTGCTACTCATTTTGAGCTAGTAAAGTGTGAAGAGTGAATGGAAATTGTTAATTAGAAGAACTCCTGTGTGATTTGTCCAAGCATTAATTACACAGAGGATCTCCCGTTATTTCTCAAAAGTGCTCAAGTGAAAATGGCTTTCTGATGGGATTCTCAGTTCAGAGGTAGGGTTCTACCACCTTTCACACAACTGCATGGGCGCTGAGATCATTCGAAGTGATCTTATGTGGATCTTGTCTTTTCCTGGGTGAACAATACTGTCCCCACCCACTCCTTCCCTCTTTACAGTAATGAGAAGAAGTTGGACTGGGAATCAAGGAATGAGAGCTGTCACTGACCAGCTAGTCACATTGTCCAAGTCTTTGCTTGTGAAATTATTTTTAAGACCTCCTTTTGGTGCAAATAAAGATTTTCTAGTGGCAAAAAAGTTTACATTTTATGTCAGTGAACGGCTCAATGCAGAAAGGATATATTTTATCTTGGTCTTATATTAGCATAAAACTCGGATTTTTTTTTAGAATATTGCATGTATCCAGACCCACAATGTCTAGAAGCTCAGAGGATGGTAAGGATGCTGCTATTCACAGGACTACAGGCTTAAATGGTCTTGATTATCATTTTGGTGAAATGCAACATACTTTAGAAAAAGAAAGTAACTTCAGTCAGTTATCATTTGGGTCATTCTTTTTTTCTGAGATTTTATTTATTTATTTGACAGAGAGAGAGACACAGACACACACACACACACACACACACACACACACACACACACAGCAAGAGAGGGAACACAAGCAGGGGGAGTGGGAGAGGGAGAAGTAGCCTTCCTGCTGAACAGGGATCCTGAAGCGAGGCTTGATCCCAGGACCCGGAATCATCACCCCAGCCAAAGGCAGACACTTAACGACTGAGCCACCAAGGTGCCCCTGGATCATTCTCATTCAAGTATAATTTCATACTTTCTAGCCTTTAAGAACTCAGGCTATTTCTATATTGTACATGAAAAGAAGGCTACATTTAGTGATTACTATTTCTTATGTCAAGTACTGGGCTCATAATTTTATATATGGTGGCTCATTTGCTTGGGGCAAAAAAAATGACATAAAACTTTCACACATGAAGAATCTACATAGATTTTTTTAGATTCTATATTGTGAAACTTGAATCAAAATATAATTAACAATATTATATTTAACATTCATTCTTTTTTTTAAGATTTTTATTTATTTATTTGACAGACAGAGATCACAAGTAGGCAGAGAGGCAGGCAGGGAGAGAGGAGGAAGCAGGCTTCCCATGGAGCAGAGAGCCCGATGTGGGGCTCGATCCCAGGACCCTGGGATCATGACCTGAGCCGAAGGCAGAGGCTTTAACCCACTGAGCCACCCAGGCGCCCCTTAACATTCATTCTTTCACTCAGTCATTCTGTTGACACACATTTTTTGAATACCCCTGCCATACATCATAATGACCATGGCTCCTGGCCTCAAGGGACTTAGCATAATGGGGAAAAGAGATGAATCTAGCACAGCATGGCAGGCGCTCTGACACAAGAACATCACGACTCTCCCCCAATCCTTTTTAAAACAGCCAACTCTATGTGTTATAGAAGAATATTATAGAACAAAGATAATACAGAGTCATCTCAGATTTTGTTGTTTTCTTTTACTTTAGTTCCACTCCTTGGCCCATTACAGAAGGGTGTTCCTTAAATCATTGGGCAGAATGGAATGGTAGGATCATCTCTGACTTTCAGGCAGGACGTTGCTATCAGTGACCATTTAAATTTCAGGCACTGGAACTGAAAACTCTCAGTGACAACTCAGGATGGATGCTGTGGTCCATCATGAAAGAAAAAGAGAATTGGAAAGTGTGATGCACGTGGTGTTTCTCCTCATATTGCCCTACTCTACAGTGCACAGTGCCTCTTCCTGCCACCACTGTGTAGGTGTAACTTGGCTTAGTCAGGTGCATGTTGGATCCATTTCAGGAAACATGATTCCTGGAAGAAGGACCAAACTGGGAAGATACAGAGCCTGAGAAAATTACACTATAGGCTCTTCCACCTCTTTTACATGTGAAAAATTCGATGTAGTTAAAACGAGCATGAATTGAAGAAGAGAAAGAAGGAGGAGGAGACTGGGGAGGAGGACAAGAAAGCCATTGTTAAGGAACGGAGAGAGCAGGACTCTCAGACTCTTGAAGGAGTCTGGTCTTAAACTGGTCTTAAAGCCAATGGGTAAGCTTGTGGTTTTGGACAGTCCCTTGATACTAATTATATCCTATCATAATAACCTGCCCACTGATAACAAATGAAAGTCAAAGCCATGATCAGGTGAACCTACAGACTCTTGGATGGCTGTACTTAAAAGTCCTTTTTTTTTTTCATTTTAATTTTTTTTATTTCAAGTTTTATTTAAATTCTAGTTTGTTAACATATATGGTAAAATTCGTTTCTCATAGAGAATTTAGTGATTTGTCACTTACATGTAACACTCAGTACTCATCACAACAAGTACCCATCACCCATTTAACCCATTCCCCCCACCCACTTCCCTCCATCAACCCTCAGTTTGTTCTCTATAGTTAAGGGTCTCTTATGGTTTGCTTCTCTCTCTCTTTTTTTCTGCCCTTATGTTCATCTGTTTTGTTTCTTAAATTCCACATATAAGTGAAATCATATGGTATTTATCTTTCTCTAACTGACTTATTTTGCTTAATATAATACACTCAAGCTCCATCCACGTTGTTGCAAATGGCAAGATTTCATTCTTTTTGATAGCTGAGTAATATTCCATTGTGTATATGTCTGTGTATGTGTGTATTATACAGACACACACACCACATCTTCTTTATCCACTCATAGGTTGATGGACATGTGGGCTCTTTCCACAGTTTGCCTATTGTTGATAATGCTGCTATAAACACTGGGGAGCATATGCCCCTTTGAATCTGTATTTTTGGATCCTTTGGATAAATATCTAGTAGTGCAGTTGTTGGGCCATAAGGTAGTTTTATTTTTAACTATTTGAGGAGCCATCATACTGTTTTCCAGTGTGGCTGCACCATTTGCATTTCCAATACCCCAAAATATATAATCCAGTTAAGAAATGAGCAGAAGACATGAACAGACATTTTTCCAAAGAAGATATCCAGATGGCCAACAGACACATGAAAAGATGCTCAACATCACTCACCATCAGGGAAATACAAATCAAAGCCACAATCTCTATCTCTATCTCTAAGAATGGCTAAAATGGAATTAAAATTAAAATTCCTAAGGAGAGGGGCGCCTGGGTGGCTCAGTGGGTTAAAGCCTCTGCCTTCGGCTCAGGTCATGGTCCCGGGGTCCTGGGATCGAGCCCCGCATCGGGCTCTCTGCTCAGCAAGGAGCCTGCTTCCCCCCCTCTCTCTGCCTGCCTCTCTGCCTACTTGTGATCTCTGTCTGTCAAACAATAAATAAAATCTTTAAAAAAAAAATTCCTAAGGAGACATTCAATGGCTCACCATGGCCTTTGGAGAAATCTAGATTCCTTAGCTTGAAATCAAGACCCTGTCTTATTTGGCTCAATCATCTATGGACTCTTCTTCTAATATTCTTCCCAACTCATAAAAACTTTGCTCCAACCAGGTGGATCTCCTCAATGAATGTCAGACATATCTGACTGGGCCATTCCTGTCTCCCCTTTTTTTCTTTGGGGTTATCCCCATTTAAAATCTCTTCCATTCTGCTGTCCATCTATGTAAGCCCTAGTCACTCCCCAACAACCTGTTCAATTTCTACTTCTCATATAAAAGCTTCTCTGGTGAACATTTAACCAGATCAGTCATTCATGTACACACTTATAGATTCTTCCAGTAAATAGACCAACTGTTTTGGGCAAGAAACCTTGCTAAGCACTTTGGGTCAGTTGGAAGAATTTGGAGGTTAGTAGGGGAGATAAGTCACGCACAGAAAATGATAGGAAGAGAACAGTATTGTTAGACAGATACTGATAACATATTACAGTAATTTAGAGGAAGACATATCATTTCCTTGGGAAGTGGTCGGGAAAAGTTTAATTTTGAAGACCAAGAAGGGCCAAATTGGTTGAAGAAAAAAACAATTCAGGCAGCAATAAATGAAGATACGAAAGGGGACCACAGGGAAAATGTGTGTGGTTGGTTGTCACATAGGATGCATAAGGAGGATAGTGTTGGGTGGGAGGGATACTGACTTGGAGAGAACCCTAGAGCGGCCTGCTGTACACTGATCTCTTCTCCTGTTTGTTGATATGGTCAATATATACTTCACTGCATTCTTACGCATTGCCTTGTCTTTGTCTTCCTATTTGTTAATGTCTTATTTCTGAAATGTGTTAAAAAAGCTGGAGTTAATAAGCCTGTTTGGTTCTCCACATCACACGCAGTGCTTAGCAGTGCCACACATACGCTCAGCTAAAAATCTGTGAGATGCTTTGGGTGCCTTGAGAGTCTTAGGTGGAGAATGAGATGAGCAGATACACATGGTTTTGGAAAAGTCATCTGACAGTGGAAGGTGGAATGGGCTGGGGAGTTGAAGGTGAGACAGGAGATCAGGAAGCCAATGTAGAAGTCAGGATGCAAAATGGGGAGCCCCTACATAAAAGGTGGTGACTGTATGAATAAGGAGGAGGAGATGGTCCTTAGGGGCAGCCACTGAGAAACACAGATGATGAAATAGGGAGCTGGTTGCACGAGGAGCAAAGTGATGGGGGTTAAGGAAATGCAACTTGATTTCCTTTATTTATTTATTTTAGAAAGAGAAAGAGTATGTGAGTGGGGGGGAGGGGGGAAGGAGAGAATCCTCACATAGACTCCCCACTGAGCATAGAGGCTGACATGAGGGCTCCATCCCATGACCCATAAGATCATGACCTGAGCCAAAAGCAAGAGTCAGACACTCAACTGACTGAACCACCCAGGCACCCCTTGATTTCCTTCATATCATCTGACCAGGTGGAGTGTCATTGGTTAAATGGTTAAATGATTGTAATTGGTTGAAAATACAATAAAAGACTGAATTTTCATTTATTGGCTTGGTGGAAGGGAAGTTTGGAAGAAGCTGACTGTGATTGACTCTGAATGAGCCTTAAAGAGGGTCTTGCAAAGGAGCTTCACCTCCTTGCTATTCTTCTCTCACTGCCCTCTCAGACCCTATAAAGTGGGGAAGCAGGACAGAGGAAGGGGAGGGGGCAGCGGGCTGAGGACTACTCTGAGACCTGCACTGGGCCTGGCCTGTTAAATACTTGATCTGACTGAAAGTCCTGGCAACACTTCCAGTCCCTGATGCAGATGGGGTGCTAAGGCTCAGGGAGGCACATCACCCCAGGTCCCCTCTGCTTGGTTTCAGAAGGCCTCTTCTTCACCAGTCTCCTGGTATCTTCATGGCCAGAGCCATTTTATTAGCGAACATCTCAATGTGGTTCTCTGCTCTTCCCTAGGCTTCCATCTTTACCACAGACTACCAGGCCTCATGCCAGAAAGCTGCCTCCTCATCATTGTTGGGGCTCTGGTGGGCGCCATCATCTTTGGCACTGACCATAAATCTCCTCCCGTCATGGATTCAAGCATCTACTTCCTGTACCTCCTTCCACCCATCGTCCTGGAGGGGGGTTACTTCATGCCCACCCGGCCCTTCTTTGAGAACATTGGGTCCATCCTGTGGTGGGCAGGCCTGGGGGCCCTGATCAATGCCTTTGGCATTGGCCTCTCTCTCTACCTCATCTGCCAGATCAAAGCTTTTGGCCTCAGTGACGTCAACCTGCTTCAGAACCTGCTGTTTGGCAGCCTGATCTCAGCCGTGGACCCCGTGGCCGTGCTGGCTGTGTTCGAGGAGGCGCGTGTGAACGAGCCACTCTACATGATGATCTTCGGGGAGGCCCTTCTCAATGACGGCATTAGTGTGGTAAGATGTCAAAGCGGGTCCCCAGGGAGAGCAGGGGTCAGGGTGGAGCTAGAGACAGGAGTCTGTCCTCAGGGCAATTGGAGAAGGCTGAGCGGGACTGGGTCTTGGCTGGGCGGGGATAGGCTTTGGTCAATGGAGTGTGACCTAAGTTCTGGTGACTTCCCTTATGACCTGCATCAAGTATGTAATTACTCGCTAATAGTGCTTTTCATTCAGTAGCCAGATGACCTCTTTAAAGAGAGAAAAAGTAGAAGACATATCTATCATTGTTTAGTTAAACTCAAGTTTTCACTTAGCAAGAGGGAACTGCTGCCAAGGGCTCATCTGGTTTTCGCACTGGGATAAGCAGTACTTAACCATTTTTCTTTTCTCTCATTCACTGGACCTCATCCTCCTTCTCTTTATGTACTTTTTGTTCGTTTGTTTTTAACGTGTTGCATGAGATGATGCAGTCATATAAACGATGGGGTAGGAAGGGAATTGAAAAGAATTTGCAAAAATACATTGGCTGGCATATCTGTCTTGATTGCCTGACTCCTCCAGAATATGTGAATGAGGCAATTTTGCTTTAGGACTCCCGGAGAGAAGCTGAGAAAAATTTAACAGGCTGAGTCAACACATAGTGTTAAAGCCCAGAAGATATCTTTGGTGCTGGGATAGTCAGACTAGACACTCCCACTCCTTAGCCGTGTTACGTTACTACAAACCTTCACCAGGTGTTAGTCTAGGAAACTTTTGTATATAGTTTGATTTCCCTTCCTTACTTTAAATTTCTATCATATCACATGATACTAGAATGCACTTTCAGTGTAGAAGACTCAAAGTCCAGAGTGCTAACCATTACACTATGGGGCCAGTGTAGAAGACTCAAACGGTGCAAAATTACACAGCATAAAAACACAAAAGCCTCCCCTGTCCCTCTCCTCACTGTCTACAGTAACTCTGATCAGTTTGGCTTTTCCTTCCCTGTTTTTATTATATGTGTATATGTATGTAAGTGTATATGCACACACACATATATGGAGGTGTATATTATTTTTCATAAATTGGGTGCGATTATGTTTTGCTTAAATATAACAAGTCTTGGAATTCATTCTATGTCATTTTAATTGTTAGGTAGTGTTTCACAGATTACATTGATGATAATTTATTTAACTATTTCCTGACAGATGGATATTCAGGTTGCTACCAATTTTTCACTTTTATTTTGTTTTCTTTTTTTATTTCTCTTTAAAAAAAAATGGGATGTTGTATTGAATATTCTTGTTTCTGCATGCATCTCTTTTTGTTTGTGAGTATTTTTATAGGCTATATTGTCAGAAGTGAAATTTTGAAAGTGAATACCTTCAAAAATTTGAAAGATGCTGCTGTTTTAATCACCTCCTCTTCATGGGGTTGCTGAGGGAAGGATTCCTGCCCCAGGGATAGGAGTGACAGCCCACCATAAAGAGATGACACCAATTAGATGGATATACTCACAGCCCAGGGGAGGAGGACACTGCACACAACACAGGGCCACATGGGTGCTACACGTGGGGACAGAGGGAACAATCAAGGGTATGGGAGTAAGGCTTTGTTGTAGCAAGAAGAGAAGTGCCTCCTGGTTCCCACAGGATGACGTGATTGGCTTGTTTTACATAACTCCACAGGCTGTCAGGAGATTGACACCCAATACTCAGGGATGAGCAGGTATGGCACCCAGTCCCAGCAGTAAGGAGGGCTACTTGGCCAGCAGGGAATTGGACTGGGGAGGAGAGTTTGCAGTTACATGATTGAGGACCCTCCCAGCTTTACCAAATGTCAAGGTAGCACATAACATTGGATCTTAATTTTAGGTCTTACACCATAGCTGCTAGAATTTTCTGGAAACTCCTTATGGTCTTATATTTTCCATAGACAGTGCATTAAATATTAGTATATTAAGTATTTTCTTTATTGAAGCCCACAACGGACATTGCTTCTTAATGTTTTCCAATCAAATGAGCAAAAATGGGTTAAGCATGTTTGTTTAATTTGTATACATCTCTTGCATGATCTTGGATCATTAGTGTTTTTCATGCTGTAAATTGGAAGTTCATATCCTCTTACAGTTGCCAGACTTTAAAAAAAAAATCAACAACTCAGGACACCCAGTTAAATTGAAATTTCATATAAACAATGAATTTTTTTATAAGTGTGTCCCAGTTATTGTATGCAAGTATCACATCCTGTCTGTTTTCCTTGCTGGTTTTTCTTAATTTTTTAATTGATTTGTAGAAACTCATTAAATTATCTAAATTTGAAACCTTTGAGTATTACATGCAAATCAAATACTTTCTCTCATTCTGTCACCTAAAATTTTTTAGATTATGATTTTTTTATCCTATAAAAGTTTTAAATTTTTATGAGCTCAAACCTAATGTACTCTTTTATTGACTCTGCGATTCATATTTTGTTTGCAGAGATTGTATTGAACCAAAGAACATGCAAACGTTTTTTTAAGATATTATTTTCTTATTTATTTATTTTACAGACAGAGAGTGAGTGCCAGCTGGGGGTGGGGCAGAGGGAGAGACAGAATCTCAAGCAGAATTCCTGCTGAGTGCAGAGCCTGGTGCAGGTCCTGATCTCATGACCCTGAGATCATGACCTGAGCTGAAGTCAAGAGTTGGCCACTTTCCAACTGAATCACACGGGCACCCCACAAACATATTTTTTTTTCCTTTTTCACCTTTTACAATTAGCTATTTAATTCATCTGGTACACAATGCTTTATAGTGAGGACTTCACGCGAAAGTAGATAGTACAGGGACAAAAGGCTCCTAAAAAATAATCCAAGACATCTAGGTTGGATTCACCAAGTGAAGGAGACCCGTACATGAAGTTGGAAGTCAATTTATTGATTCATAATTCGAATCTCTAA
>PISX010032799.1:0-15800 GCA_004024625.1 Mellivora capensis | reverse complement strand
TTCATCTGTTGATGGACATCTAGGCTCTTTCCATAGTTTGGCTATTGTAGACATTGCTGCTATAAACATTCGGGTGCACGTGCCCCTTCGGATCACTACGTTTGTATCTTTAGGGTAAATACCCAGTAGTGCAATTGCTGGGTCATAGGGTAGTTCTATTTTCAACTTTTTGAGGAACCTCCATGCTGTTTTCCAGAGTAGTTGCACCAGCTTGCATTCCCACCAACAGTGTAGGAGGGTTCCCCTTTCTCCACATCCTCGCCAGCATCTGTCATTTCCTGACTTGATTTTAAATTTAAAAATTTCATTCGTATGATGTGAAAATCCCTATCTCTCAGTTCTGTCATCATACCAACAAGGATGTCACTGTAATTACACTAGAAACACCATCCATAGGGTCATAGATTAGTTTGCTAGGGCTCCCAGTACCATAGCACAAGAGAAATTTATTTTCCTACTATTCTGGAGGCTAGAAGTCTGAGATTCAAGTATTGGCAAGGTTGGTTTCTCTCTCCTTGGCTTGTACATGTCTGTCTTCTCCCAGTATCTTCACATGGCTTTCCCTCCCTACATGTCTGTGTCTGCATTTCATCTTCTTATAGAAAGGATGCCAGCCATATTGGATAAGGACCAATGATAACATTTTAACTTAACTACCTCTTTAAAGACCCTATCTCCAAGTGCAGTCACATCCTGGGGTGCTCAGGATTAGGACTTCAGCCTATAAAGGGGGCCAGGGGTGGCATAATTCAGCACGTAACAGATGGTGAGGATGAGAGTCAAACTGTAGTAGAATGAAAACAGGATAGAAATTGAAAATTTCAAATGAGATCAAGCTTTTAATAATGTGATGACAAAATAAAATAGGACAGCAAATTATTTGAAAAGAATTCAGAAAAAGTGTTTTGGAATGGCTTTTTTTTTAATATTTAACAATAAGAGATCCATGACTAAATTAATACCTTCAGAGAAATTTGCTAAGGAAATGAGAGGGGAGAAAAAGCATTAAATGTAAAGCACACTGAAATGCTTTAAAAGTAAACTATGAAAAAGATATATGGCTTCGATTCTAAAAGATGATTCTCTGGGGAAAAGTATCCCATATTTTTCTCCAGAGGAAAAAGCTAATCAATGAATGATAACTGATGTATAAAAGATTCATAGGAATTGCTATCTTGTGAATCTCATTTGTCAAATTATTCATAAAATGTCTTTTATCATATGACTTTGTTTTATTAAGTTACTTTAGATGATACAAGGGTTTCTGGAAATATCAAAACAAAATTTCTGCATATAGGATTGGAAATGCAGAGGACAGAGAAAACTGAGGGTGTGCACTATAAATGTTATTTCTAGCCTGGAGTCAAGAAGGCCTAAGATAACTATTATCATGTACAAAATGTCACAATGATCTACAAATAACAATGAGGGTGAGAATCTGTTGGAAACTCAGGAAAGACATATTACTAAATCCACGGCACTAATAATGAAAGGAGTTTTCTGTAGCTGGATCCTTATACAAAACAATCTATCAGGAGAAAGTAATATATATTTATCATTTTGTCTTTTTTTATTATTGTGTTCAATTAGCCAACATATCGTACATCATTAGTTTTTGATGTAGTGTTCAGTGTTTCATTAATTGCATGTAACACCCAGTACTCATCACAACACATGCCCTCCTTAACACCCATCACCTGGTTACCCCATCCCTCCACCCCCTCCCTTCTGTAACCCTCACTTTGTTTGCCAGAGTCCAGAGTCTCTCATGGTTTGTCTCCCTCTCTGATTTCCCCTCCTTCAGATTTCTCTCCCTTCCCCTATGGTCCTCTGCACTCTTCCTTGTGTTCCACATATGAGTGAAACCATATGATAATTGTCTTTCTCTGCTTGACTTACTTCACTTAGCATAATCCACTCCAGTTTTTGTCAGTGCAAAAGTTGGGTATTCATCCTTTCTCATGGCTAATATTCCATTGTATATATGAACTACATCTTTATCCATTCATCTGTTGAAGGACATCATGTCTCCTTCCACAGTTTCAGGAGAAAGTTACATGTGTTTATCAAAAGAAAAAAAGATTTTGAGAAAGTGCCTTAACCTCAAGAAAATAAGCAGTAAAGCCCCTTTAATCTCAGAAAAAAGCCCTATAGGCTTTCAGATTTGTCTTAGGGGGTTTCTTCCAGTGTCAGCACAGCCTGGAGCTTGATGACAGAATTTCTAGTCCTTTCCCAGAGGTGCCTAATCTTTTCCTGGCAATAGGGCAGGGACCTTGGGGTAGAGGTCCAAATGTTTCCTCCCATTTCTCAACAACCAACATCTTTTCCTCAAATCAAAGAAGGGTCTGTGAACTGAGCAGGTTTTCTGTGTGTCCCACAGCAGTCAGTTAACACCCTGTGCTCTTGAAACCCAGAGCACAGATTGGTCCTCCAGGGACATCTCTGGTGACTCAGAGCTCAGCAGCCCCAACGTGTCTTCTCTTGGGTCTCCCAGTCTTTCCCACAGGCATCCAGTGGAGCCTGTGGAAAAGAGCTGGTAAGTGGTCATGTATTGCCCTCATATCTTGCATTCTCATGAATTACAAACTATCTATTTGTTAAAATTTCATTTCTTTCCTCCTTGCCCCTTTTACCCATTCCTCTCATATTCTGGCAAGCTGAAACAGGTCATATTTCCTGTCTCTCCTCAGCATGTCTTGTCACCCGTTGTAATCAGTTTGCCTGCTTTCACTGTGATGCTCATTCTCTGAGGAGGCAAAAAATGTGATTTTTTAAATTGTGACTTATTTTTATTGTTAAATCGAGAATGATGTACTCTGGTAATGTTTTTAGCTCGTAAGCGGAAGCAGAGCTGATTGATGACAGGTATTAATTTTCTCCTCTCTTCTCAGTCACAAAGGGAAGGCAGTCCTAGTGTTAGTGGCAAGTGTCAGGATGGAAGTAACCAAGAACAAAGCTTGGGGTAAACATAGGGAGTGAGGAATGGATCTGGAGAGAGACCAAAGTAATAGTTAAGACATAAAAGGGTGTTCAGATGCTGATACAGAAGTGATGTCCGAGGAACAGCTAACTAGGAGCATGTAAACCTAAGAACCAGAGTTCACAAGGAAGTGTCAGAGCTCAAAACTGAAGAAATAAAGAAAGCCTCAAGAGCTGCTGTGGCCCCATTTTCCATCCAGAATAACTCCTGTGCTGCCCTGTTATTACTGTGGGATTGACTTTGAAGAGCTGAGCTTCCCTTCTTGGTCAGTCTTGTGGGTATATGCAGAGGCAGAACGCAGACGAAAAATGGGAAAATGGAAATCCTGTTGAATAGTATTTTACTTGTGTTCTGACCTTTGGTATCGTGCAACTGCCACATGTGGTTCAAAAACTACATCTGTAGATTATTGTATCATCAGGATGCAGTGTGAGCAGAAAAGCCAACAGTGTAGGTCTGCAAGCGTGGCTACTGAGTACTTGAAATTTTGCTAGCACATCTCAGGTATGCAATCGTCAATTTTAATTTAAAAATGGATATGTGCTTCTGTTGTTAGAGAACTTATATGTTTGGAACAACTTGAGTATCGGAATAGATGTTTTCACCTGTAAAACGTATGAAATTTAAATACACATTGAGTATTTCTGATTCTCTCATGTCTTGTCTTCATAGTATACTCTCCAGTTATTGTCTCAGTTTTTCTTAACTTTGTTTAAAACAAAAATTTAACCCATGACCAATTAGCCAAAAAACCCTTTTTTTCTATAGTTTGTTATAAAAAAAAAAATTGGCAGAGATGTGTGTGTGTGGGAGTGTGTGTGTGAGTGTATGTGTCTGCACTGGTCTGCATTCAATGAGAGAGAACAAATATTGCCAGTTATTTAAACAGAGAGAACTTAATACAAATAGTAGTGGTAGATGAAATAGATTTGAGAATTAAAAAGGAAACTGAAAGAAAATAGGGATAGGAAGAGCAGGAAATCCCTAGGGCTGGGAAAAGACAAGGAAGTGGTTAGACATTAGAATCTGGTGGCTTTTGGAAGACCTTCACAGAACTGGCCTCTGACTTCTGACGGGGGGATATTGTTCAGTTAGTATTGGTACCTTATGGTACTAGTTGATATTAGAAGTGGGGGCTTCTTGAGGTAGGAACTCAAACCTCTGAGTACAGGATTCTAAGTCAGTTGGTACTGATACCTCAGGAGTTTGTCAGCATTTTACAGAGCTAGATATCAGACTGCTAGGGAGGAATATAGCCCAGCTTATGCTGAAACTTCTTAAGGGGAATGATGACACTGATTCTGGGAGTGCTGATAAAAAGCTGAAGGCTGGATTCTACTGCCTTCTCAGGCTCAAGAACGATCATTGAAATAAACAGGACAGATCAAGCCCCTTTTGGGTCCGTTATCAAAGGAACGAGACTGAGATAAAGTGAAAGTTATGCAAAGCCTTATTCTACGCCAAGCATTGGAAGTTAGACTGACCGGCCAGGGGAACGAGGCTGAGACAAAGTGGAAGTTATGTAAAGCTTTATTCTATACCAAGCATTAGAAGTCAGACTGACTGGCCAGGGCCGCCTCTGAAGAGAGCGACCCCCACCCTTGGTCTCACAGGTTAGTTTTATAGGGCGCAACCACAGACCTCTACGTATGTGGCTTTGGCTGATTGGATGTCTCCTACCCGTGCGTTTTAGTAACAGTTACCTGGAACTGATATCAATAACTGTTGAGGCAATTATTAAACAAAATGGCCTTGTTTTAGGTGTGTGTTTTAGCAACAGTTACCTGGAACTGATATCAGTAATTGCTGAGGCATTTATTAAACAACAAAATGTCTACCTAGGCAACATGGAGTCATTATGGCTAAGTAGGCCCAGGCAGGCCCTAGGGGTTTAACAGGTTTTAACGTGGAATCGGCCCCAACATTTCCCCCTTTTCTTTGGAGATTAGTCAATTCTTTGACTCTTTCTGAACTGCAAGCAAACCAGGCTCCGGTGGGGGCCTTAAGGAAGTTAGTGAAGACAGTAGGGACTATTATGGTCCATTCGGCTGTTTTAGGCTGATGAGGTGTTTCCTGGCTGCTGCTGAGTAGGAACAGGGTTAAAAGTTATGAAACCCTTTTGAGTCTTAGTTTTAGTCCACAGTTGGTGGGGTCCACTGGCAGCAGCTCCTATCTCTGGGGGGTGTTCTTGCCCTCGGCTCATTTGGTGTGACACGTGTGAATCCAGGTCCTGATGTCCTCTACCCTGCCATGGGGGTGGTCAGGATGACAGCGAACAGTCCCTTTCAGCAAGACTTCAAGTTTTTATTTGGTGGAAGCATATCCAAACCACGTTTCCAGGTTGGTTAGGATGTGGTTCCATCTCCGTCTCTGTCTCAGTGTAGGCAGCTCGGATCCCTGTGTGGGCTTTTTTTAAGACAGATTCTAGTGCCTGCAGTGACTGGTGAGGCTGCTGGGAACTCTGTAAACAAGGTATCAGGCCAACAGTTTCAAGAGGCTTTATGGCTCCAGGTTTTATAAAGTCAACCTTAGTTCCTTTAAGCTGGCTGGTCATATCTGAGACTTTCTCAAATATGACATTCCAGTCAAAGCCTTGGTAAAATAACCAGTGTTTCCAATGGTGTCCTGTTACAAGGAGAACAGATTCTTATTAAATTTATGCAAATGACTGATTGCCATGGAAGAAAGAATACTTGCTGAGACTTTTTGAGTTTTAGAGGGTTCAGATGGAGAGAAAAGTTGAATGCTTTGATTTGTTTACAAATGAATATTTTTACATCTCTGTAAGTTACAGATAACTTAAGAAAAAGTTTCCCTAGTCTGGAAGAGCAAACATCAGTTCGTCTAGTCCCATGTTACTAATTCTGGTTTAGTCTGAATGCAGCTTTTACTTAGTTCTGGAAATTCTTACCCATTTTAGTTCTAGGATTTTTAACATATCAAATACCTGTATTTGTCCTGAAAGTCCTTTATATGAATCTCCTTTAAGGTAAGACTTATTTTGTAAGAGAATTAAAATAATTATAAGTGACAAAAACTCAGAATAGATATGGTTTTACAATTTAACTGGCAAGAAAATCAGGTTACTTCTGTGACACATAACATTTCAGTAATTACAATATCAAGTGATGACCTTATCAAAAGGTTAAAACTTTAGGAAATGCATAGAATTTCTATAATAGTTATAGTATTTACCCAAATGTAACCCAAGGTTTATCATTGGTTTAGCAGTACTTTCTGAGTAACTTAATAGCATATCAAGGAAAAGTCTTATGAGTCAAAGAGATCTCATTTACAATTTAAATCTTGTTGACAATTGCTAAAATCTAAGTTTTAAAGCACATGCTTAAATAGGACTATGGATGTTTAAGATCTGATAAAACAAAACATAGAAACTGGTTTCTCTGGGCAGGCAAAGAGAAAACCATTTATATTCTCTTTTTAACAGCAGATCAGTTAATCTAAGAAAACTTTGTCTTTTTGAACAGAGAGAAAGCAGATTTTTTTATATGTGTTTTTTAGTTTACGTAATAGTCAACATTTACTTGAGTGGATCACCAATATAGATTTGTCATGACACAGGGCTTTAGTCTTCCTTTTTAAAATAGTATGCCTCATTTGAACAGAAACATTTTACAGGAAAAGATTTATTAGTCTTTTTTTCCTTCTCGTGAATACATCCATCAAAACTGATCTAACACGGTTAAATTTCCAACATATTTCATTGTTCTCTTTCAAACCTATAAACCAAGGCAAATAAAGGTCACTTTCCCCAAGCCTTCTATGACTTACTAAATACTCTCAAGTTTAGTTTTTATTATTTACTTTCATGTTCTGGGGCAACCAGACATTTTTATTTTAAGACAAAACCATTTACTCTCTTAGGCCCTCTTTTTTGTGTGTGTGTACAGTTTTTTCTAAACTTACTATCAGTTATCAGTCAACTATCTTTCCTCTGGTTTTTTAGACAACATTAAAACTTTTAATAAAAACCTTAACGTTTTCCTTTTGGTAGTCTAGAATACATGGAGTTATTTCATGTGTATTTATCATTCTGATGTGCTACATTTTAAAATTCATTTTAATCTTAGTCTGTCCTGGCCATACCTAAAATTTGTTTTTTTAAGATTTCCCTTCACAAATTTTTTTACAACTTTTTTTTGCATCTAGGTTCTGTCCCAAGCCATTTTTTTTTCAAACAATTATCTCATTTAGGACAAAATTATCTTCTATTTTTAACAAAATGTATTTCCATTCCTTATTCTTTTTAATGTATCTCCCACTTTTTACATATAGGGTTGTTTTCCTTACTTCCATCAGTCTCATTTACAGTTAGCAGAATTTTTTATTCTTTTTTTTTTAAGATCTTATTTATTTATTTGACAGACAGAGATCACAAGTAGGCAGAGAGGCAGGCAGAGAGAGAGGAGAAAGCAGGCTCCCCACTGAGCAGAGAGCCCGATGCGGGGCTCGATCCCAGGACCCTGAGATCATGACCCGAGCCAAAGGCAGAGGCTTAACCCACTGAGTCACCCAGGCGCCCCAGAATTTTTTATTCTTATAAACACTTTAGTCTCTAGTGATGGCTAAGTATTAACCAATTGTGAACAATTACAACAGAACTCTGTAGATGGCAAATTCATGAATCAGTTAAGCACAAAACATGTTTACCACCAGATTTAAGTATTTTTTTGCAGTAAGAAGTCAAAAGCACAAACCTGGTTCCAGTAGTCAATGCTTTAGTATTTTATCCTATTTGGTTAAGATCTAGATGTCCAACAAATTTAATTCCATTTGTCATCCAAGCAAACCTTTAAAGTTTCAGGTTACCAAAGACTTTGAAAGCTACTTTAATAATTACCCATTAAAACTTTGAGACAGACAATCATCAGTTCAGTTATTTCTTTGCTAACAGATTTTAACAAATAACATGAGCTTATTTGACCTTCAATAACTTTGATTGAAGTCTCACATTTACTGCTGTAACTTTAAAGACATGTCTATCTTTTTAAACCAACAAACTTAACTTAGTTTAAATACTGATTTATGTTTCATCTGGACCCACTCCATTTTTAATGTTTACCTGAGACACGGGTGGGAAGATCTGGAGTGGGGGGGTGTTAGGTCCAGGGGGTGCTCTTTTTGTTCCTTGACAGTGAAGAGAGAAGGAACCATGGTGCAGGAAGCACCGAGGATGGTCTAGAGGCCAGTTATGCAGGCCACAACCAAGCTGGTACAGAAACAGAAGGCAGAGATAGAAGAACAAAGTCCTGCTAGAAGGCAGAGAAAAGATTCACAGTTTTAGAGAGTTTTTCTGGGCAAACCTTGTCACCCGACTGGGTGGCTTTACCTTGAAAATCCTTGAAATGCTGGAGAACAAGACTTAGAGGTGTCATAGGTCCCTTACCCCCTGTTTGCCCCATTTCTTCAAACACAACAACACAACAGACAACAAAGACAAGAAACACAAAACCACAGACCCAGTGGCCCTTTCCCAGAACCTGCCACTGGTGGGGATTTTCCTCGGTCCCCTATGAATGAGCAACACAACAGACAACAAAAAGACAAGACAAAGACAACCACAGACCCAGCGGCCCTTACCCAGAACCTGTTGCTGGTGGGGATTTTCTTGGTCCCCTACAAACATTTGCTGGTGGGGATTTTCTCGGTCCCCTACAAATGAGCAGCACAACAGACAACAAAAAGACAAGACCAAGACAACTGCAGACCCAGTGGCCAGTGGGATTTTCTTGGTCCCCTGCAACCACCCACTGGTGGGGATTTTCTCAGTCCCCTGACTGCCTAGGAGGACTCAAACCCCTTGGCGATCTACCAGAAGAAGGATGGGGCATCCCCACATCCTCTCCAGCCCTGGAGAGCAATGCTGCCTCCAGCTTCTCCCCGGTGGGTCATATCCTGGAGCTCCACAACCAGACAGACTGATCTCACAGAATAAAATCTGGAGATGTTACCTCTGGAGGCTTTTCCCAGAAATACTGATGCTGGCTCAGTTCTCGTCATTTGATCCTGGACAAGCCCCCAAATGTTGGGTCCGTTACCAAAGGAACAAGACTGAGACAAAGTGAAAGTTATGCAAAGCCTTATTCTATGCCAAGCATTGGAAGTTAGACTGACTGGCCAGGGGAATGAGGCTGAGACAAAGTGAAAGTTATGTAAAGCTTTATTCTATGCCAAGCATTAGAAGTCAGACTGACTGGCCAGGGCCGCCTCTGAAGAGAGCGACCCCCACCCTTGGTCTCACAGGTTAGTTTTATAGGGCGCAACCACAGACCTCTACGTATGTGGCTTTGGCTGATTGGATGTCTCCTACCCATGTGTTTTAGTAACAGTTACCTGGAACTGATATCAGTAATTGCTGAGGCATTTATTGAACAACAAAATGTCTACCTAGGCAACATGGAGTCACTATGGCTAAGTAGGCCCAGGCAGGCCCTAGGGGTTTAACAGGTTTTAATGTGGAATCAGCCCCAACACCCCTTGTTCTTCTTCCAGTCCATGTCAACATGGAGGGATCCAGCTAGGAAAGGAGATAATGAGGAGGTAATTAGGAGATAACTAGCTTACAGAGACTCAGCCCCAGTATCCCAAATGGGGTATAGGAGGATATCTCTAGGATTGAGAAACATTAGCGAATAACCAGCAGAGTCCACCCCTTGGATGTTGGGAATCAACACAGACACACATTCCCACACACAGTTAAATTTCATGTTAAATCTGTACCATGCTTATTTTTTTTTCTTTAAAAAATAAAGGTTCGTTCTATCCCCAAAAAGAAATAACTAAAGCCCCAAAAGCCAGTATATTCATTTCTGATTAAGAGAGCATCCCTCTCTGGGAGATGGCATATGATCCTCAAATTCTTTAATAGTCTATATGGAATATTCTGTATACTGAAAACTAAAGTATAAAATTAGATATTTTTGATAGTCCTTGTATGGAATAAGAAGAAAGGAGATGTTAAAAGAGATGTTAGTTAATATGTCAACATATATGGACATAGGTAGACACAAAAAAGTAGGGCATATGTAAAAATAACCTAGAATAGACAGGGAAGAAAACTTGCAGAGCTGCTGCTGCCCTCATTTCCCTAACAGGTGATAATGCCTTGCTGTTATTTATAATTGTTTCCACTACCCGTAATGCGGTTTTGTTTGCCTTCAGCCAGTATCTCAGCTAGCCAAAGCTCTTTACCTAGTGCATGACCCCAACTTTTATTCCTAGAGGATGTGAATTCTAAGTTACTTTATCTCTCTTTGATTTCTATAGTCTTCCATTAAATTTTACCATTGAATATAGAAATGCTAAAAAAAACTCCCCAGAGAATGCCCTTTCATAGTCTTTCCTGAATTATTGTGCACCAATAACCCAAACATAACTAGATAATTAGGATCAACTGCATCAACCAGTGGAGTATAGTATTCCTCTTTCTTATACGTGTGCTCAGTGGCATAGAACATCTAAAATACCCTTCAATTAAACTTCCAATACAATGCAATATTTCTATGTAACTATGGGGAAGCAGTTCTTCTACTTTGGAAAGTCATACCTAAAAACCAGACAATCTCAAAATTATGGTTATAGGGAAAAAAGTTATGTAAGTGGGTTGTAAAATGCAATTGTGAAGGAACCATTCCCATTTTCACTCTTAGTTCCACTGCATGTAAGGATGCACATGGGAGAAATATTACTCAGTAAATCAAAACATGTACTGTCTTTGTAGGACAGAACCTCAATTCTTCAGTATGTTTTCTTCCTCAGGTATCTCAACTGAATCCTCAGCAGTCAATCCACTATTTTACTAAGCCAGTAGCTTTTAGGTGATGGAGAGCATAGTAAAACTAGTGAATTCCACGGGAAATAGCACAGTAATGCGTTTTTGCTATAAAATGAGTTCTATGGTCAGAAGCAATGTTGAGTGGAATAATGTGATAATAAAAGAAACATCGTCTGGATCCATGCGTGGTGGTGCTGGCAGAGCATTATCCACAAAGAAAACAAATCTGTATACAGATATTCATCTGTTTTGGTTAAAGAAGTTTCTGTATGCTGTATGATGAAGTCCCATGTATCAGTGTATCAGGTGAGTGAACTATTCCCTGCTCCCAAAGCATGGTGTTTTATCTGAATCTCTCACACCTGAGGGCATTAAAAGAATCTCATACACCACAAGATATTAACAGATTTGGCACTCCCTAGTGGTGGTAGCTAAGTCAGCCTTTTTTAGAAGGAAAGGTTTATCATTGAATCCATGCCTAACCTCCACTTCTGTCACTACAACTTTGCTCATGGGTTTTTTAAGCAACACTGTTGCAACTTGGGGAAAATGGCGAATGCTATCAACAGAATGTATACCTTATTACCAATAATAGAAAGGTCTGTGAGACATTTGAATCTGCATCTGGGTCTGTGAGACAATAGCTTAATAATTGCAAATGTTCTAAATATAAAATTTTATTATTCTAATAGGATCTATTTTTCCCTTTAATATAAGTTCCCTCAGAGACAACTTCCTTGAGAATTCTTTCTATGGAGAAAGGGAAGTAAATTATTTTTGAAAATATCTTGTACTTCCTCTCAGATGGACAGATCCAAAGACTTTGGTATATCATGATTAATCAGAAACTCCTTCCTATTTGCATACCAATTACCAAGAAAGCCTCTCACTTCAAAGAAGGGCAATATACATTCTTTGAGGAGGAAATAAAAAGATACCTTAACTCAAGGCCCTGAGAACTGAAGACAAATACATTCACCTACTTCTCAACTAAGTTCTCCACAGTTGAATAGACTCATTGGGAATGACTGAGTTCTCCATCTTAAGTGGAATCATTAGGAATGTGTCCCCCTCCAAGGGGCCCTTGTGAAAACTGTTATCTTTTCCTTTGAAATTCTCCAATCAGCCTTTTCTTCCCTCCCCATCTACCAACTAAGCTTCTAGCAACCCTTCAAACTCCAGCTCAAACATTTCTTCTTGTTTTCCTTCCCTTCAGAATTGATCACTTCCTCCTTCTTACTTTCTTATACTTATGTCTATCCTAGTGTCTGTTAACATTGCATGTTCCTGTTATTTGTCTTCCCTTCCTAACTGTGGGCACTTTTAAATTCAGGGACCAGTATTTCTGAGGTCTTTTTGTGCAAGAATCAGTGCAGCTACCCCAAAATATTTGTTGAATTTTGAATGGGCACTTCAAGCTTAGAGATAAACAAACAATGACTCTTGATTGCAGATAGAGAATGTGCCAAATATAAGGCTCTGTCCCATGCAGAGGATGGCCAGATACCATACTATTATCTGCAGCCAAAAGGCATAGTCTGCTTGGAAACTAAAATTGTCCACTCAGATAGGTTTACTTTGGGATAAGACACCCAGTGTTCAAAGAAGTTTTATTTTGGTAGCTAGGGACTCAATTCTAGAAGGACTTCACAAATAGGATAACAAGATAGTAACCCAGGTCAAAAAAAACATGGCAGAAAAGAAGAAGCACAGTTATTAGAATGTACATAAGTGGTGGTCTGTCCATGATCAATGAGAACTTAGGTACTGTCACAGTGGTCTACCAATCCTTTCTACTGAGATTACAATTAGTCCTCAAAACTGATACATGGTTGAGCCTGGGGGTGGATATTAAGCAAAATGTGGGTGAAAAGGTCTTGCAGAGGCTCAAAATATAAGCCAGGGCTTATTTACTTTGTTAATAAGTAAGTGTACAATAAGAACACTGTTTTTCTTCAATCCATTCAATAGCCATCCACTTATGTTTGGTTTTGTTTGTCTATTTATTCACTATCTGGATCATAATTTCATGGGAGTTTCCCCCAATATATTCTGTGATGCACAGCATCAAAGATGCCAGAGGAGGTGACACTTAAATCATCATTTTTTCCTAATCTAATACCTAACTCTAAAGTTGTCTCATTTTTCACACTGAAGCACCCCCAACTTATTTCACTGTTTTTCCATTATTCACATTTTCCTTTGGCCAGATGTTGGCATATAGGTGATGGAATAATTTCCCTATTTTTCTCTTAGGAATGAGTTAGTATATCCATCAGACTTCTGGCAAAGAAATCAATTTGTTGTGTGTTTTTGCTTGATTTGATACAGACAGCAAATATGAAGACAATTTTTCCTCTTCAGTGCCTTCAAGATATCAGGTATTATAATTCATCAAGTTATAAATAGTAAAATAAAAAACCCCCACAATTTTTCTCATCTGTGTTTGGGTAGAACCCATCTGAGAAAACCCATTTTTTATCTTTCACTAGCAATCAATATGTATCTCATTGCCACAATGCCACACCCTCAAAACAAATTAATAGACATAAAAATCAATATTGTGAAAGCAATTAGAGAAATCTCTTGAGATATTTGTTTTCACCAAAAAAAAAGTTGTGCATTGTTAATTTTATCAGGAAAATGAATGAATTATTTTTTTTAAATCAATGATCCAGTCCCACTCAGCTTAGGATATTTAATACATTCTACTCAATGTCTGTTTCACTCATTTTCTAAATTAGACCTGACAGAAAAGGTAATCTACTATGAAAGTGGTTCCCAAACCTTGTTATAGAAGTCTGAGATGCTTTTAAAAAATACCCATGTACAGGCCCCCCACAGACACACAGATTTTATCTGATATATAGAGAGGCCTGAGACTCAGCATGTTAATTGATTGAGAACTATTGTGTTCATGCCCACAATGAGTGGGTCCAGAATTAACAACACATATATAAAACCACAGATGTGCTGAAAGTGAATTTTAAGAACACAGATAGCCATCAGCTATCTTGACCTCTTCTCTGCACAGCTAGACTTCTTTCTTTCAAGCTTAACATTCTTCCTTTCATATTGAAAGTTAAATTCTGCCCTGTTGTGAAGGATACTTGGCTAGGACCCTAGTATCTTGCATAACTCTTCTAAGCTCCTTTTCCCAA
This sequence comes from Mellivora capensis, assembly GCA_004024625.1. Classification (NCBI taxonomy): domain Eukaryota; kingdom Metazoa; phylum Chordata; class Mammalia; order Carnivora; family Mustelidae; genus Mellivora; species Mellivora capensis. The sequence goes on along the minus strand of PISX010032799.1, from coordinate 1,864 downwards.
GAAGGTTGACACTACTTAAACCTCTATTACTGATAAAGAAATGCCAAACAGACAAATCAACTAAAACTCAGCACCTGACCTTCCCTGAACCATAGATTTCACACTAAATTAGGTCCTTCTGTAAAAACAATTAATGATTAACACCAAATATGACTACACTGAACTATGTAATGTAGCTCAATTTTGGAAAAAAGTCATTCTTATGAAAAGCTGGAAGAAATAGGACCAAGGAATACGTTTTCAAGGCCTGTGAACTCGAGTAAGGCAAAAAGTCAAATCAGAGTCCATCATATCCTTTGGAATGCTCATGTTTAGATCTCTGGATTCCCTGCTCAGTGGCTTACCTACTCAAGGCCAGGACAATTTCCTAGACTCACCTTATTTGTGACTCTACATCTCTATCTCCAGACTGTCATTCTATCAATTTCCCAGCATGTCTGCTGGTCAACCCTTAATGGGTAATAAAGAGAAGCATTCAGGACTTCTTAAAATATATTTCACTACTGTTACATTAAACATCTCCTAATGTCAATTAAAAACCATTCTCATTATGTAAATCTATTATTCCCTTTTGGTAGGAGATCATGGGTGTATAACATTAATTGATTTTTGGATTTTAAACCAACCTTGAATACTTGAGATAAATCCCACTTAATTGTTATGTATAATCCTTTTTATATGTTGCTGTATTTGGTTTAGTAGAATTTTGTTGAATATTTCAAATTTATATTTGTAATGAATGAAAAATAAAAAGAAAGTATATACCATACATAAAGGGAGAAAAGCAGTCAATAGATACTATGCCTAAGGGAGTCTAGATGTTATTTCTAGACAAATTCTTTAATCAACTTTTTAAATATGTGCAATAATCTAAAAGAGACCATGTATACAAAACTAAAGGAAAGTATGAGAATGACATCTTACTAAATAGAGAATATTGATAAGGAAATAGATATTATTAAGAATTAGATAGAAATTTTAGGATTGAAAGCTATAATAACTGGAATAAAATATTAATGAGAAGGACTTAACAGATTTGAGTCTGCAATAGAATCATTAAGCTTGAAGGTCATACAATTAAGGTTAATCTGTTTGACAGAGAGAAAAAAGGTGAATAAAAATGAACAGAACCTAAGAGACCTGGGGGACACAATCAAAGATATCAACAAATGCATAATAGAGGCCTCAGAAAAAGAGGAAAGTGAGAAGGAACCAGAAACAATATTTGAGGAAAAAATAACATAAAAATTCAAAAATGTGATGAAAAACACTAATCTATATATACAAGAATATCAACAAACTCAAAGTAAGATAAATGCAAAGAGATCCACCAATAGGCACATCATAGTAAAAATACTGAAAGCCAAAGACAAGGAGAACATCTAGAAAAAGCAAGAAAAATGACTTATCACATAAAAAGGATTCCCAGTAAAATTAAATGTTCACTTCTCACCAGAAACTATGAAAGCCAAAAAACAAAGGACTGACATATTCAACCTGCTGAAAGAGAATATTGTGAACAAGAATTCTATGTCCATCAAAATAGTCCTTCAAAAATGAAAGGGAAATTAAGATATTTCCCTGTAAACAAAATCTAAGAGATTACATTGCTAGTAGACTTTCCCAAAAGCAATGCTAACAGGAGTCAGGTTAAAAAAAAGGACACTAGTAAAGCTTGAAATCAGGTAATGAGATGCCACCAGTTTTATTTTTGTTTTTCAATATTTCCTTAGCGATTCAGGGTCTCTTCTGATTCCATACAAATTTTAGGATTATTTGCTCCAGCTCTTTGAAAAATACCAGTGGAATTTTGATGGGAATGGCATTAAAAGTATAGATTGCTCTAGGTAGTATAGACATTTTA
>PISX010032798.1:0-15811 GCA_004024625.1 Mellivora capensis | reverse complement strand
GAATCTAGAAAACACACAGGCTTTGGAGGGAGAGGAGTATGAATTTTGTATATACCAGTCCCTCTGTAGCCTAATTCTGGCTCTTTCTTACATTTGCTTTGATATAGTGTATGTCTTTCATTGTTTAGCAGCTACATGGACAAATGGCATTATTCCACAAAATGTTTACAACATGGGACAGAAATAAATCTAAAATTCTGCGGCTCAAGCTGGGGTGGGGTGGGACTGTTATCTCCCCAGACACTACCAGTTCCTAGAATTTGATCCCCTGCATCTTCCTATGCTCTGACATACCCTTTGTCAGAACACTGGGTGTATACTTTGTTAAGTCAATATACATTAAGTACTTATGTTCATTTAAAGGAATACTCTTGAATTACTCTAATACTATCTATAAGCTATATCTATAACCTATCTATAAGATGTATGCTTTCACATAGAATATGTTTGAAGAAAATTTCTGGCTCTCTAAATTGATTATCATTATTATCTCCCCAGTTTGGCAATATAGAATCTATACATCTATGGTGGGTCAGTTGGATGTTATATTTCTATTCTTACTCTGCTCTAAGGTAACTTCTCTGGGGCTTTCATCCTAATTAATGCCATTATCACCTTAAGGGACATGAGATCCTATCCTTTTAAATCTGGACTAACTGAATAGCACCAGGTGAGACCAGGCTAGAACATTAAAATAAGACATTATTAAATACCTAGGGCAAACAAAAAGGAAATAACTAGAGAGCAGTGTGTACATAGATAAAATGGTCTATGAGACAGATTCTGTTCATCCTCACTTGTAGTTTCTTACAGTGATGATCCTCTCTCACCTAGGCACCTACTTTGATCTGAAGGGCAAAGAGTGCCTGTGATCCTTGATGCTGCCAATTTATTGAATAAGTTGAATTCTAGAAGACAACAACCTGTTTCTCACTACTCTCCATTAAATTCCCTTGGTCAAAGAGCTCTTGTTCTACATCTGGGTCTTGATCAAATGCTATGATTTTTCTAGTTATTCTTTTCTTTTCTTTCTTTCCGTCTTTCTTTCTTTCTTTCTTTCTTTCTTTCTTTCTTTCTTTCTTTCTTTCTTTCTTTCATTTCTTTTCAGTGTTCCAGAATTCATTGTTTATGCACCACACCCAGTGCTCCATGCAATATGTGCCCTCCATAATACCCACGACCAGGCTTACCCAACCTCCCACCCCCATCCCCTCCAAAACTCTCAGTTTGCTTCTCAGAGTCCACAGTCTCTCATGGTTTGTCTCCCCCTCTGATTTCCCCCAACTCCCTTCTCCTCTCCATCTCCCCATGTCCTCCGTGTTACTCCTTATGCTCCAGAAATAAGCAAAACCATATGATAATTGACTCTCTCTGCTTGACTTATTTCACTCAGCATAATCTCTTCCAGTCCCGTCCATGTTGCTACAAAAGTTGGGTATTCATCCTTTCTGATGGAGGCATAATACTCCACAGTGTATATGGACCACATCTTCCTTATCCATTCGTCCGTTGAAGGGCATCTTGGTTCTTTCCACAGTTTGGCAACTGTGGCCATTGCTGCTATGAACACTGGGGTACAGATGGCCCTTCTTTTCACTCTGCATCGTTGGGGTAAATACCCAATAATGCAATTGCAGGGTCATAGGAAAGCTCTATTTTTAATTTCTTAAGGAATCTCCACGCTGTTTTCCAAAGTGGCTGTACCAACTTGCATTCCCACCAACAGTGTAAGAGGGTTCCCCTTTCTCCACATCCTCTCCAACACTTGTTTTTTACTGTCTTGTTAATTTTGGCCATTCTAAGTGGTATAAGGTGGTATCTCAATGTGGTTTTGATTTTAATCTCCCTGATGGCTGGTGATGATGAACATTTTTCTGGTTACTGTTAAACAATAAGCCATCCATTTATTTCAGTGTAATCATATTATTTTACACACTAATGCAGTTTCAAGTTTTTCTCTTCCCCCAGGTCTGGCACATTTCAGGCTTAGAAGACTGTAGTTGAGGGAGGCTAGTAAGGTCTGTGTCTTTTCTTTTTGTCCATCTTCTGCTCTACTCATTCTCCATCATTCTATATGGCATGTGTCTCTTCTGAGTTTAAAGCAGGAGGGATAGCAGACATAATAGTAGAAAGGTCTTACCTGATGAAGTGAATCTGGTATTGATGCCCTCTGCATGTTGCTGATTCACAGTGATGATTTCTGGTGTTGTTGCTCTGGAGTCTTTTGTGCTTCTTCAGAGGGTCCCTCCTCAGTTCCTTTGATATGACAAGATAACTGCCTGTTGCTAATTGTTTACAATCCTCCTCCAAGGCCTATGGATTCTGATGGATGGCTCTCATGATCCTTGCCACATCCTCTCATGCCTCCAGACCCTCCTATTCAGGGTGAATCAGTCCAGCTTCTTTCTGTGGAGACTGCATCCAACCCCAGGAAAATTCACACAGACTTGAAAGCACAAGCCATTCCCAACTTAGCTACCTCTTCTTGCTTTAATGCCCCCAGGCAATTGGCTAAACTAAAGCCTTTGTTTTTTGTTTTTGTTTTTTTGTTTTTTTTTGGAAGGAGACCAACATCATCAGCCTCTTGTCTCTTAAATTTCAGGGAATGTATATGGGGTTACACAAAGTTGCTCTGTTCCATGGCTTGACAGAAGAGGGAGGCATCCCATTTCTCCTCCCTTGGAAGAGGGAAAAAATACACAACACCCTGACAAATATCTGCAAGGAAGTTCTTACTACTGCCATACTCAAACTCTGTAAAACCTTTCAAATAAATCATCTGCCTTTATTCATTTAACCTGTAGGTGAGTGATGGGCAGAGGATAGAATTTGCTTGAAAATCTTTTAGGCCTCCTGCATAAGTAGCCCAACTCTTTGCTTTAAGATATGAAGGCACTTGGTGTTTATGTTTTACTTTTTCTTTTACTGAACGCTCATCTGAAACTCTGAGAAAACAGAAAATGAAACATTTAACATCCTGTGCCATTTTCCAGGTGTATTTTAACATGAGTCTAGATTATTTAAAATCCAAAATCAAGTCTTAGGAAGCCCTAGAAGAGACGGAACACCCCTCTCCTGCCTATTTAAAGTCTGCTTTTGAAGTTCTGATAGTTTGTGTATGGATCTGCTTCTTATCCATTGAATTACATCAGGAATGCCTTCTGATCTGGGAGGCTTCAGTGATTTTCTATATTAGTCTTCCTTTTAGGGTCTCATTGCACAATGTATCAGAGTACAATGTATCAGAGCACAGGCATGCAAAGGCATAATAACAACTAGTTCTCCTGTTCTAATGATTCTTCTTTTGCCTGTTGGCTTGTTCATCTTCAGGATGTTTGGCTATGATTAAGGCTATGGTACCTTGTCTCATGAAAACGCTAACTGGTCCACAAGGGGATTGCAATTGGCCTTATAAATCTCTACCAGACTAAGCCAGGCAGAAGCAGCCTTCCTGTGAAGGGAATATATTATTCTCAGTTAATGGTTGGGTTCAAGACCAAAACAAACAAACAAACAAACAAACAAAAAACTAATTAGTTTCTAACAAATTGCCAATATTTTAAAATAACAGTGTTCCTTAAAAGATTAATATTTTTGGAGGTGCTTTTCAATGCATGGGAACTACTTTTGTGGAGGAAATAGTTTCATTTTCCATAGTATTTAACTAGTATCTTGCATTCCAAATAAATGAAGAAATTAATCATTCTACTGTTTGTAGAATGTACAAATTTCCCAATATATGATTTCTCCACTGGCACTTTTAAACATTGAGCAACTGCAGTGTTGTGATAATATTTTGGGAAATTTTTATCCTAAGCCTTGAAACTTCTGAAATCAATTATAATTGTTCTACTGGTCAAAGTATGTGTCTCTACATTCTGGAGACGAAAAACAATGTATTTTCTCAGTGCCCATACGCATGGGTTTAGCTGAGAAATTTTCTGTTAAAATGCTTTAAGAATTATTTGTGTCTTTTATTTATTTATTTATTTATTTATTTATTTATTTTTAAAAGATTTTATTTATTTATCTGCCAGAGAGAGAGAGAGAGTGAGCACAGGCAGACAGAGTGGCAGGCAGAGGCAGAGGGAGAAGCAGGCTCCCCGCTGAGCAAGGAGCCCGATGTGGGACTCCATCCCAGGATGCTGGGATCATGACCTGAGCTGAAGGCAGCCACTTAACCAGCTGAGCCACCCAGGCGTCCATTGTGTCTATGTTTGAACTAACAGTAAATGTTCATTTGTCTTATTTGGAGAAAAAAAAAAAAAAGCAGATTCCAATGTTACTGTAAAGTTTAGCTCTGTTTTTTCTGCCTTTTTCATCCCAGTGACTCCCATAGTGGAGTTGCAGTGTCCCTCACCTGCCAGCAGCTAGTTAGCTGAATTCCCAAGTCATCCCAACTGTGTGATGGAGCCTGGATCCAGATTTCAGAGTTTGGGGAATGAGGGTGGTCCCCTCTGTGGTTCCACTGCATTTCTTCTTCCTCCCTCAGCTTTTGTCTGTTGATGAATAGGTGCTTACTTTGTTCATCAGGGGCTTGATACCGTGTCCGGTGAGCCTTGCCTTGAACCACTACCTCTGTCACCAGATCTGTCTTTCACAGCCTTACTAACTGCTTGGAACTGAGGGCCTCCCTCTTCCCTAGGTTCTGACTCGATGTGAAACCTAATCCTGACTAGATTGGATTAGATCCCATTGATATTAGTTATTTGCAAACCACATCTGAATTCAGCTTGTTCAAACAGCTATTCTTAGAGAGTTTACTCTCTACTTTTTCCCTTTATTCTCTGCCTCACATCACATCCAAAATCTAAGATTTTGGAAGACCTGTGTCCAAGCTCTGACAATTAAGGGAGACATGATAAAATTATCATTATCATAGCATATCTGGAATGTCTATGGATTTCTAAGATGTAAGCAGGAAAATCTTATTGACAAAAGGGAATAAATTAGGTTTTAAAAAGTACTGTTTGATGGTCAGTGTCTTTTGATAGAAAAAAAAAAAGATTTGCTGACAGATCTGGGTTTGAACAAACACTGACAATTTCTAATTTTGTGATTTTGGGAAAATTACCTTGCTATATTGAGCTCCATTTTTTTCCATCTGTCAAAAGAGGTTCATAATAGGTAGCTACCACAACTAACATGAGAATTAAAAAAGATAACTTGGGCACAAGCTCATCACTTCTGGTGATTATATACAAGGTGTCTAATAAATATCTGTCCTTATGCTAGCCTGGAGAGAGGCCTCTAGTGCTGTCCAGGGGACTTAAATTTTTGTTTTAACTTGTTGAGTATTATTACCAATGATCCAAATGAAGATATACCTATGAAATATTTAGATGACATAGACACAGGAATAGTTAATATAGCAAAGTTAGACTGAGGTAATTAGACAAAAATTGATGGAATTGAGGTCTTCATTTGCAGGGAGGAGGGAGGTGGAACGGTTTATATGAAAGTGACTTTGTATAATTAATAAATTTACTATTACTGATTTATAGGAGGTTTTCAGGTTTTCATTATACTCTTTGTATAAATAAACTTGAAATGGCTTTATTTCATCCAATACTGGCCCCCAACTGTGTTAATCAAACTTTTTTTCTCCTTCCTGAACTGTAGGTCTCATAAGAACATCTTAGGCACCAGTACAGATGTGTAAAAATGAATTACTCATTTGGAGAAAGCCAAGTAGACAGGATTAAGGAGATTCTCTTTTAGGAGGTGTTGAGAGGTATTACATAAGTGAGACAAAGATGGCCTCTGTGTATTGGCTCCTAGATTGTTTATTTCTTCCTGCAGGCTGAGACCTGTTAACTCAAAACCCTGCCAGTGCCAAATTCAAATTTTCCACACCCAATTATTTTAAAAATAGCCCATACAAGCATAATTTTAGCTGTTCAGAAACAGCTCATTTTTGCCCACCTTGCAAAACCTCATCCCACACACTGCTACAGTACATAAGCCCCAGCCCCAGAGCCGCTATTGCTCTTTGGTACTCTCTGATCCAGAGACTCCCCATCTTGTGAGCAGATATCACCTAGACACAAGCTTCCTCTATGATTCCTTTCTCTCTCAGGACTTCTCTGCCTTCCTCCCTTTCTGTAGAGGGTTCCCTGCATCATAGCATCTGGGTAGACTACTACTGTGAAAGATTTCCTCCATATGCTAACCTGCCCAAGGGTTACCCAATAAAGCTTTGTGTATCACTACCTCTTATAGTCATTTCTTTTTTTTCTTGATTTTCCCAAATCTTCCAAACCTCCTTACCTTTGAAGTAAGATTGGAGAATAGAAGTTAGCTTGACTTACACATTATGTTGATACGTTGGGGGATTTTCCATAAAGATTGCAGCAAGAGAGGAACATGATCCCCTTTATATTTTAGGAAGTTCATTGTGGTTGTGTTGTGAAGAATGGGTTGAAGGAGGCAGGGATGGTGGCAGAGATAATGATGTCATAATCTAGTAAAGTAAGACTAGAGACCAAAGCTAAGGAGAAGCAGTATATAGGGTTTGGAGGACAAGTGGAGGTCAGAGGTGGGTGGGTGAAAGGGAATGAAGAGTCACAATGACTCCACCATTTCTGGCTTGGGTATCTAAAAACGGGTGCAGTCATTAACCTATAAGAGAAAGAGCAGATGAGGTGAGAAGGATGATAGTAAGCTTAGGATAAGATGGTTTTTGTCAGAAGAGAGGAGTTGGCTCTTTAAAAATGAATGAATCCTCTCAGAAGAGAGGGCAGAGTATGATGTTAAGGGGACTAAATACAGAAACTTAAGAAATGCTTGGATTTAAGAAACTTGCTAAAGGAGATCAAGAGTCCACAAATGCAGCAGGGAAGGAAGGATGTGAGAGGTGGGGGGAAACTTGGAATACAGTGTTCTTGTAGAAACTAATGGTGGAATGTTTCAGAAAAGAGAAAAGATCAACAGGTCAAATGCCACAGAGTTCAAATCATAGAAGTACTGGAAATTGTCCCTGTAGTTTTGGCAACCCTGAGGATATCTGAATTTTTTAAAGAACAGTAGAATTTGTATCTCTGATTACTGCACTGAGAAATAGACATTACATGATTAACATGCATGAATAATGGTGAGAGATGTGAATAATTGTCAGTATGTTAGGTAACTGAAATGATTACATCAACCATGTGAAGTAAGGATCACATGAAAATAAATTAATAGAAATACATAATTTATTTCATCTGAGAAGAAAACAGCACTCATGCATTCCTTCATCTGAACTTTGCATTGGTGCAAGTAGATTTAGACCCCCTTGAAGATACTAGGCAATATGGCATTATGGAAAATATGGGCTACTTTCTTTCACATTAGCATATGTGTCTAATTATCATTATTACCATAAAATGTTTGAAAGAAGAATTTTCCACAAGAGTTCATAATATTTTGTATCAGTACACATTTAATTGTTGCTATAGATATTTTATTTGTTTTACTAAATTTATTTTCAACCTTTAAGCAGTAAAATTTGTAGTAATGATTTTTCTTCTTAATTCCCTTACTATATTAAAATATGTTCATATAGTCATATCAAATGATGCAGTATATGTTTTTTCCCCAAAATTACAGTATGCAGATACCATCCCCAATGCTACCTTATCATTATGTTTCCAATTGTTTTCTTTCACCCAGACTTTTGGTTATAGTAAATATTTCCCTTGTGCTTGAAAAAGTGCTCTAGATTATATCTGTTCATTAGTTGGAAAACATTTGTAAGTTCTTCCTTTTTTGTGGGGGGGAGAAATGGCATCATATAAACCTGAAAAATCAAACCACTTAAGTAAATAAGAGGGGATTCACAGGTATGCAGTGTTACTGTGGTAAATATTTCTAGTCTGTGTCTAGAATATCCTTTCTCTCTACTCTTACCCCCCATTCCTTGCTCTTTAACTTGCAAATTGTTATGTAGTCTTTAAAATATACAACCATTTCTGTTTCTCTGTAATGCCTGCCCTGTCTCACCTAGGCAGTATTGGATGCCATGTCCCTTGTGTTCCTATAGTACACTCACCAAATTGGTTTTTGCTGTCTATTTGCATATTTGTATATTTCTCTAAACCTTGAGCACTTCGGTATCTTTTCAAACATATGCCAACATCTGCCAAAACCAAAAAAAATTCAACCCAATTATTTTAAATAAAATCTTTTTGCCTTAATTGCTTTTGTTACCCTTTACAATGATACTCATAAATAGCTAGGAATGAAACTGAAATTTTAAATTCCAGTGTAACAGATGGACTGAGTTATGTGAGTTAAGAATGCAGTTTATGACTTTCAATCTAAATCTGAAGAAAAATCAACACTTAATGTTTCCTTTAATTACGGTTTTGGTAACACTTATTTCTAGAATTAATTTTTAGTGAGTTTCTGTTTTCAGTTATGCATGTGGAAACTAATAAAACCTGAGCTCCTATTAATTTAAAATATTTTTATATGTTTTTTGGCACTAAATGAAGCAAGATATTGGAATCACATTTATAACTGATCTAATACTATTTAGCCTATGACAGTTTGTCTTCCATATTCCAGTGTAGCTGTATTTACATAAATGTGATTACTTATTTAGAAATAATTTCAGGTGAACTTATGACTAATAGGCGTTAGGACTTGACTACAGAGAATTCTTCTACTCAGAACCTTAGGAGACAGTATAATCTATCATTGTTACAATACAGTAGACATACCTTTTTTTATTGTTATAGTTAAACAAAAGGCACTCTGTGAATGTGTGCAAGTTTCTAGGTGTGAGAGAATTCTTTAGGAATGATAAGCTACACAGAATTGCTCAAGTTTGCTCAGAGAGGGTAATGATTTTGGCCAATTTGCTCTATGTCTTACAAACTAATACATAGCAAATGTCAATTATCATTTTCTTTTAAGTCAATCAGTGCAATCTGTCTTCAAAATAAGAAATTTATGCATCTATTCTCAACATGTATGGAGATTAATAACACATACTTCCCTTTAAGCCCTATGATTAGTAGCAAAAAACTTTTTATATTATAGTATAACAATATAGGAATATATGTAAATTCTGAAGCATGAAAATGAACAAGTCCACAATTTGCATTTTTAGAGGCACATGGAATATACTCACCAAATGAGCATGGTGAAGTTCAGGTTATAAAGTGAGTCTTTTAATCTCAAGTCAATGCCTAAGGTCTATTTAGTGTAGGTGTGCAAGACAAATTCTTTCTTTTGGATACATTGCAGTAAGGCATCTGGTAAAGTATTTGATTCTGATGAGCAGAATCAAATTCTGAGAAACAACAGTTTAAGCTAGAAACAGAGAACGAAACTGCAGATTGAATTGAACTTTAAAAAAAAGGTAAGGGGATAAATAGTAAGTGATCCTTTCTTGCCTTAGCAAGGAAAAAGTGTAAGATGTGGTGGAATACTTTCTTGTTAGGTGCCTGCGTTGTAGAGAGCTGGCTTCCAGAACAGCCCTTGTTTGATGCTTAGGATGTGAATGAGAGTCAGGGGCCTCCTGCATTTGGTGCCAAAAGAGGTTCTTCACAAAGCTTTCATGGTGGAAAAATAAGTATCTTATATGGACAAACTAATTAATGTTAAGGACCATCTTTTAGGAGCACCTGGATGGCTCAATCGGACTCTTGATTTTCGCTCAGGTCATGATCTCACAGTTGTGAGATGGAGCCCTGCTTCGGGCTCTGTGCTTGGCGGTGAGTCTGCTTAAAGATTCTCTGCCTCAGCCCCTCTCCTACCCCTCCTCCTGCTCTCTCTCTATCTTTCTCTCTTTCTCTCTCAAATAAATAAATAAATAAATTTTTACAAAAAGAAAAGAACTATCCTTCATACTGAGTCTGATCTCTTTAGCATTTGGTACAGTATAGTTTCTGTCATGAACCGAGGGGAATGGTAGATGCTAGGGGTTTTGTGTAGTTTCTTTCTCCTCCTCAGCCTTCTCTTTATCCTTCTCTTCCTTTTTCTTTCTTGTTCCTCCTTGTTTTACTTTATTTGTTTCTGTGATTCTTAATTTGGCAAAATAAAAAAACTCACATCTGACATTATTTCACTGTTTTCCTTTCTTCCAATATTTTACTGGTTCATAAGTTTAAAAGCGTGGAAATCTTTGATCTATTGTAACAGTATGGGTTTCTGAAAAATCTGTGTTAGAATTACCTATCCAACAATAAGTTGTCTGTGTAAAAATAAAAATGTATGCCTCCTCAGGATTGATATGAAAAACAAATAAGATCATACAACAAAACACTTAGCAAGCTGCTTGGTCAAAGTAAATAATCAGGAATGTTAGTTTCCCTTCCTTTTTTCTAATGGCAAGGGAAAAAGTAAACGTCCTATGCCAGGCAGTATGAGTCAGTACCATCATACTACATAGAGAGATATATAAGATAAACTGCCTAAGAGCTTGGACATTGTTTTTGGATTGGTTCAATTTTAGATCCTGACTCAGCAAGTTTTTTCTTATTGTTATATGACTTCAAATAAATTACTTGAGTCACCTCACTGGTAAAATGGGACAACAATAGCTCTCACTGATAGAAGCAAGTAATTGAGCTTATCCAAATCAGAACTGGCTATGTACTGTACTATTTTAACCTGAAAAGTCATGATGTATCTTCTCTTAATCCAAGACAAACAAGAGAACAACAACAGTACATATATTTAAGAAATATATAATAATTTGTAGATAAATAAAGACTGTATTCTTCAAAAGAAGAGAGGAAAACATAAGAGTGAGTGGTGTATGGGGTTGGGTGGAGTAAGAAGGCATTGTTCTTTGGAAGGTACAATGCTACACCATACAAATGGAGATACTAAATCATCTCCTTTCATTTTTATTTTGGGGGAAACTCATTGCATTAGTTTCTATTGTCAAAAGCCTAGTAGTTTTAAAGAAAACAAAGGTGTTCTCTTAGAGTTCTTGAAGTTAGAAGTCTAAAATCAAGATGTTGGCAGGGGTGCATTCCTCTGGAGGCTTCAGAGGGAGAATCTATTTCTTTTCCTTTTTTTCTTTTTTTTAATATCTTATTTATTTTGGTGGGCAGAGAAAGGGAGAGTGCATGAGTTGTGGGAGGAGCAGAAGGAGAGGGAGAGAGAGAATCTTAAGCAGACTCTGCACTGAGCCTGGAGCCCAACCCTGGGCTTAATCTCACAACCCTGAGATCATGACCTGAGCTGAAACAAGAATCATATGGTTAACCAATTGAGCCATTCCGGCACCCCTATTCCCTTTTCTTTGCCAGTTTCTAGAGGTTTCCTGTATTCCTTGGTACATGGCCCCTGCTCCAACTTCCAAGTCAGCAGTGGCTTATTAAGTCTTTCTCACTCTTCTTTACCCTAACACTCCCTTTCTGTAGTAAAATTTCCTTCTGCCTCCTTTTTATAAAGACCCTTGTGATTACATTGGGCCAACCCAGATAATCCAGGATAAATTTCCCATCTCATGATCCTTAACTTAATCATATCTGCAAAGTCCTTGTTCCCATGTAAGGTCATACATTCATAAGTACTAGGAATCAGGACATGGACATCTTTGGGGAGAAAGATGGCTGGTTACCTTGGACTCACATCTCTCTCTTTTTTTTTAATTAAATTTTTTTTTCAGTGTTCTAAGATTCATTGTTTATACACCACACCCAGGGCTCCATGCAATATGTGCCCTCCACAATACCCACCACCAGGCTCACCCATCCCCCCAAACCCCTCCCTTCCAAAACCTTCAGTTTGTTTCTCAGAGTCCACAATCTCTCATGGTTTGTGTCCCCCTCCAACTTCCCCCAATTCACTTTTCCTTTCCTTCTCCAAATGTCCTCCATGTTATTCCTTATGCTCCACAAGTAAGTGAAACCATAATTAACTTTCTCTGCTTAACTTATTTTACTCAGCATAATCTCCTCTAGTCCCATCCATGTTGATACAAAAGTTGGGTATTCATCCTTTCTGATGGCTGAGTAATATTCCATTGCATATATGTACCACTTCTTGTTTATGCATTCATCTGTTGAAAGACATATCAGCTCCTTCCACATTTGGCTATTGTGGGTGTTGCTACTTTGAACATTGGAGTGCACGTGCCCCTTCTTTTCAGTGCATCTGTATCTTTGGGGTAAATTTCTAGTAGTGCAATCACTGGGTTATAGGGTAGCTCTATTTTTAATTTCTTGAGGAACCTCCATACTGTTTTACAAAGTGGCTGCATGCATTGCATTCCCACCAGTGGGATAAGAGGGTTCCCTTTTTTCCACATCCTCTCCAACATTTGTTGTTTCCTGTCTTATTAATTTTGGCCATTCTAACTGGTGTCAAGTGGTATCTCATTGTTTTTACTTGTATTTCCCTGATGCCGAGTGATGTTGAATATTTTTTCATGAGTCTGTTAGCCATTTGTATGTTTTCTTTGGAGAAGTGTCTGTTCATGTCTTCTCCCCATTTTTTGGACTGGATTATTTGTTTTTTTGGGTGTTTAGCTTGATAAATTCTTTGTATATCTTGGATACAGCCTTTTATCCATAATATCATTTGCAAATATCTCCTCCATTTCTGTGGATTGCCTCTTAGTTTTGGTGACTGTTTCCTTTGCTGTGCAAAAGCTTTTTATTTTGATGAAGTCCCAAAAGTTCAATTTTGCCTTTGTTTCCCTTGCCTTTGGAGACATGTCTTGAAAGAAGTTGCTGTGACCAACAGAGAACACTGCCTGTGGTCTCCTCTAGGATTTTGATGGATTCCTGACCTCAGTTCTTATTGCATTTTACTTTGGGTTCTATGAAGTACCCATTTAGTTTCTCAATAAATTTATTTTTTTACCTAGATTTAAGTTATTTGCATTCATCTCTCTCCTCATTAATATATAAGAGAAATCTAGAGCACAGTCAGGTCAAGTATTTGGAAAGTGAAAAACAAGTTATCAGAAGAGCTGGGAATAGATTCCATGACTTGAGGTCTTGTGTTCTTTGAATTCCATGCCAAGGTAGCCATGGGTTGAATAAAAGGGAAAGAAAAGTAATCTCTATGATGTCCATCTGGATGCTTATATAAAGACTACAGGTTTACTTGATAATTATGTGAATGACATTTAATTTTCTATACACATTTTCTCACGTTAGTGTTTGGTAGTCAGGTTATCCAGGTTATTGATTCTTGAGCCTAATTCTCCTGTGGAGATTAAATTTGTAATCAGAAGTGGAGAGATGGCATTCCTCTCTCTAAGTGTTTAAAATGCATGCATTCCAAGAATTAGCAAATTGGACAAATGAGCACTGAGACTCAACATCTCTAACATAACAGGAAAGTTATATCAATATAAATACCATGTATATATTCTGATGGCATATAAGGGTTTTAGTGCAGTAGAAGTAATTATTTTTTATATGAAACATTTGCAGTTTCTTTAATGTACATTCCTGAGACTTTCCATACTAAAGTAAATATTAAAGCAAGGCAAAGTTTAGTTCCCCTATTTTCCTACCAGCTGTTTAAGAAAATAAACTCTACTGAGTTTAATTCACAAAATATGGTTACCATCTAAATTCTTACTTTGGAAATTTAAGAGTAGTTTTGAAAATAAAGTACAATAAAAATACTGTTGTTCTGACAAATAGCCATATAGAAAAAAATTTATTCAAAAGTATTTCTTAGGACCAAATGGAAACATAATTTTAAAAGTGAAAATTATAATCATTCATTAAAACAATTTAGACTATTTCCTTTTTTGGGAATTAGAATTAAAAAAAAATCATTTATTTGTATTTGTCTGCAATTGCTAATTGATTTAGGCTGGCTCCCCATGTGGGATAATATCCTTTTTCAACTGCATTACAGACTTCTCTTTATTTCACTCCTGGAACCAAAGATAAACACACACATCTACATACATAAATATATAAAAATATATTTTCAATGAAAACTTGACTATAGTTTTATTTGATATTAAAATATTTTTAGAAATTGGGAGAGTTTTTATGTTTTCCACTTTGCTTTCAAATTATTAAAAAAAATAACTGGTAATGAGTGTTTTACTATAATTTACTGAAGTATTAAGAAGAAGACAAAAAATTTCACATAACTCTGTGTCTCAGATAAACCTACTGACATGAGAAAAAAGGCAATTTAAGTTCATGGCCAAAATGTTTACACAGTTCAGAAAGGGTTCAATTATTAAAAACCCAAGAGAAGTTCTGGACTTTGCCATGGTCTGCCAAAATGTAATTAACAAAGGTTAAAAAGAAACCCACAAATGAAAGTAAAAGAAGATGAAAAAAAGTCTGGCTGAGTCATTTTTGAAAAAGAACTGAAGGCATACTTAAATTACTAGATATTAAAATATAAATCTCGATTGGATCATTTCCATCATCATACTAATATACTTTAAAAAAACTAATATGTTTTTTGTTTCCCATTAAGACTATAGAGCAGCCACAATAAACTTTTCTTTCGTTACAGACTCCTCCAAGAACTTGCCTTCTATCTGCCCCCTTCATGTTTCTCTCTTATTGTCTATATTTCCTTATCATCCCTTTACTCTTTATCCACTCTTATCTGGCATCCATTACTCCATCAAAAATGCTCTTGAGGCCCCTGGGTGGCTCAGTGGGTTAAACCTCTGCCTTTGGCTCAGGTCATGATCTCAGGGTCCTGGGATAGAGCCCCACATCGGGCTCTCTGCTCAGCGGGGAGCCTGCTTCCCCCAACCCCCGCCCCCACCTGCCTCTCTGCCTACTTGTGATCTCCCTGTCTCTCTCTGTTAAATAAATCAGTAAAATGTTTAAAAAAAAAATGCTCTTGTCAAGGTTTTACAGTGACTTGCCCAATGAACACTCCTTAGTCTTTTTTTTTTTTTTTAAGATTTTATTTATTTATTTGAGAAAGAGGCAGTGAGAGAGAGCATGAGCAAGGAGAAGGTCAGAGAAGCAGACTCCCCATGGAGCTGGGAGCCCGATGTGGCACTCGATCCTGGGACTCCGAGATCATGACCTGAGCCGAAGACAGTCGGCCAACCAACTGAGCCACCCAGGTGTCCCAAACACTCCTTAGTCTTTATCTTACTTTACTTCTTACCGTCATTCAGCACAATTGATTATGCCCCTTGCTGCTGTCTTCTCTCTTCCCTTCAGGGACACTAAATTTCCTGATATTTATTTTCTAATCACTCATCTCTTCTTCATAATAATTTTTATTTGCAACTTCTCATCTACCAAATGATAAATGCTGGAGTTCTTAAGGACTTGGCTCTGAGGTGTCTTCCTAACCTCCTTCTGGTCAGTCCTATTCATGTCCATAGCTTTGAACATCATGTATATTCAGATATCTCCAAAATTTTATAAATGTCACTCTCACTTTTGATTTCAGGTCCAAAAATCACATATTCAGCTGCTTGTCTGACAGCTACATGTGAGAATTTCAACCTTAACTTGCCCAAACAGAATTTTTGACTTTCTTTCCCTCCATCATACCTGATCTAAATCTATACTTCTCTATCTCAGTAAATGGCACTACTTATTAAAGTCAGAAGTGGGGTTTTTCATTGACACCTCCCTTTCTTACCTCATACATTTTATTGCTAAGCAGTACCTGCCAGCCAGAAACAAATGCTAAATCTGTCAACTTCTTTATTTCACTGCTAGGATCTTGCTCAAGCCACAACCATCTCTAATTACACTATTGGAATGGCTATTTGTATTCAGTCAGGATGTGCTAAGTTATGCTACAGTAAAGGCCCTGAGAATCCTATCACAATGTATATGTACATCAAATCATTGCATTGTACACTTCAAATGTCCTACAATTTTATTTGTCATTTATACCTCAA
>PISX010032797.1:0-15809 GCA_004024625.1 Mellivora capensis | reverse complement strand
TGGAGGACCCTTGACCAGGTTAGCCTCAACATAACGGTGGGAAGAAAAAGGCTCTGCGATGGGAAAGCAGAGGAGCCTCAAGCTCTGCTCAGGAGGCCCTTTTCTGCCAGGGAGGCTGTGGCGCTGGCATCACAAGGTGCAACGAGAGTGGCCGGCCCCCTCGTGACTGACGGCTGGAAAGAAGGAAAAACTGTCCAGGAAAAGCAAGTCTCTCACGCTCACGAATGTTCTCAAGAAAGATGTGAAAGAACACACACAGCCCACCTAGAATACAGCCAGTACTTCTAGCAGCTGAGGCCCTCAAAAATGTTGAATTTGAAATTGCTCAAACAAAGCCAAATTTCATAAAGAAATCATGATGTTAAAAAAAAGTGCTTGTCTCGATCTTCCTCTATTTGATGAGCGTTACAAAATCATCAATGCAAAGTATGGGGCAAGAGAGAGTAAAAGCTAATTGAAAACAGGTTTTGAGGAGGCAGTTTGTGAAGAAATGCAGAGACAGCTCGAGGAAGTGACACTTTCTGAAGATAAAAGCTACGCTAAAAGAACTCCCCGTTTTTGGTTAATGTTTGGGAATACACAGACGCTCAGAAACAGTTCAGAAACACGATGAGCCATTCTAGAGCACCTAGAAGATACCAGACTCAACTTTTCAGAGGCTGGTGAGACTGAGTTTCAGAGTTTCTCTTTGAACCCAAAGAATATTTCTCAAATGAGGTGTTGATTAAAACATATATATTTAGTTTAGACTCAGATGATCTGGTACTTACCTCTCTAGGGGATTTGAGATTCCAGGCTGCATAGGATGCTGAATACATTGGAAGAAAGGGGAAAATGTCACCCAGCAAACCATTAAACTTCAGCAAAACAAGCTGTAAGATTACACTTGTAAACAGAATACTCAGAGAACAGGAGTAGTTTAGAAAACCTTCCTGAGAAACCAACTGAAGCAGTTTTCAAGCCAGTTTCCAGGATTTGTGCCTTCCTCCTTCCATAATGGAAATGTCTCCTGTACTAATGAGCAAACAATGCCCTTTTAACCTGACCAGGGGTGTGGTTAAGAGTTCTAGTGAGGGGGCGCCTGGGTGGCTCAGTGGGCTAAGCATCTGGTCAGGTCAGATCTCTGGGTCCTGGGGTCCAGCCCGGCATCGGGATCCCGGCTGAGCAGGGAATCTGCTTCTCCCTCTGCCCCTGCTCCTCCCCTTGCTGTTGCACGCACTCTGGTTCTCATTCTCTCTGTCTCTGTCTCAAATAAATAAATAAAACCTTAAAAAAAAGAAAAAAAAAAGAAAAAAAGAGCTCCAGTCAGGACATATTTGATAACTACTAGTCTGTTGGAGGATTTTGGTCTTGACTATTAAAAGAAACATTGTCAGGATGCCTGGGTGGCTCAGTTGGTTAAGCGGCTGCCTTCGGCTCAGGTCATGATCCCAGGGTCCTGGGATCGAGTCCCACATCGGCTCCTTGCTCGGCAGGGAGCCTGCTTCTCCCTCTGCCTCTGCCTGCCACTCTGTCTGCCTGTGCTCGCCCTCTCTCTCTCTCGCTCACAAATAAATAAATAAACAAAATCTTGAAAAAAAAAAAGAAACATAGTCATAGTCAAGTAATTAACCACCAAGATGTTAATAAAGTCTTCATCTTGTATTTTGTCATCATGTACATTTAAACTGTTAAAGTGGTTTTTTATCACCTTACCTGATAGGAATGCTACATTTCAACATCTCTAAAGGCTTTTTCAAGCTCGAGGGTTGTTTTTGTTGTTGTTGTTGTTGCTGTTGTGTGTGTGTGTTTGCACATGTATTTTAATGGTAGTCTAAAGCATCAAGGAATTCTTTGTAATTTCACTTAAGGGCAGTGCAAGGATCATCTGAAATATCTTCCTGCCCTGCCCCAGCTATTCACTGTATCCTGGCATTCCACTCAATGGGCTATTTCTCTGGGTTGAGACATTGTATATATTTTTTAAAGATTTTATTTATTTATTTGACACACAGAGAGAGATCACAAGTAGGCAGAGAGGCAGGCAGAGAGAGAGGGAGAAACAGGCTCCCCGCTGAGGAGAGAGCCCGACGAGGGACTCATCCCAGGTCCCTGGGATCATGACCCGAGCAGAAGGCAGAGGCCTTAACCCACTGAGCCACCCACGCGCCCCAAGACATTGTATATTAATGTAACAAGTAGCTCAAAACAGCATCTGCACATGGTAAAAGCTATGTAAATACTGTAAATACTAGTAATTATTTATTAGTGTCTTTTTACTGGGGTTAGAGACACTAATGAATAGAGACAGGAAAGTAAGGTGATGTTAAGTGGTTTTAGATTTTGCTGAAAATCACCTGAGCAAAAAAAGAAAGAGGGAAAAAAAAGTATGAAATAAATCCTCTTCTCCTTCATTGTGGTAATGATTGATGGCTTTATCTTCCCTCACAAAGTCCATCAGCACTCTAAACGAACATGTAATCGGGGCGCCTGGCTGGCTCAGTGGGTTAAACGAACATGTAATCTATAATCTAAAGCAGTCCTTGCAAACAGCCACAACGAATTATAACCAAATCACCCTCAAAAGCTCTATTTGGTAAAAGTTTTTATTTATTCAGCTAAGAGAGAATGAGAGAGAACACAAATGGGTGAGAGGGGCAGAGAGAGAGGGAGAAG
Organism: Mellivora capensis; assembly: GCA_004024625.1. Lineage (NCBI taxonomy): Eukaryota > Metazoa > Chordata > Mammalia > Carnivora > Mustelidae > Mellivora > Mellivora capensis. The sequence continues at coordinate 13,154 of PISX010032797.1, read as the reverse complement.
CAGACTCCTCGTTGAGCAGGGATCCCATCACAGGGCTCCATCCCAGGACTGAGAGATCATGACCTGAGGTGAAGTCAGACTCTTAACTGACTGAGCTCCCGAGGCACCCTAGTCTCCTTTTATAAGGAAATTCTAGAGCCATTTCTTTTCTCTCTCCTCAGCCACTTTCATCACTTCTTACTTGAGTAAGAACACAGCCCATGACCTCAGGGGCTTACCCCAGGGGTAAGAAGATGACTTCTGAATATATAGACTAGACCAGTATCCCCAAACTTCGTTGAACATTGCACTCACCTGGGGATCTTAAAAAAAAAAAAAGTCTGATTCCCACCCCCAGACATTTAGATTTAATCACAGTGGGGTGCAACCCGAGCATCAGGAGTTTTTTTAGTCTCCCCAGGTGATTCTAATACGCTGCACAGTTTGAGAACCATTGGGGCAAATCTTCAAGGTTATTAGGGTTTTGTCCTCTGTATTTTCTGAAGTTTCCTGCTTTGTTTTGGGTAGTCATATGCAGTTAGGGTGTATGTTTGCATAGACATGATTTCAGCAACCCCCCTTTTTTTAGATAGTGAGATAGGAGAGGGGCAGAAGGAAAGGGAGAGAGAGAATCCCAAGCAGGCTCCACACCCAGTGCAGAGCCCAATGTGGGGCTCAACCTCACCACCCTAAGAACACGATCCAAGCCAAAATCAAGAAGTTGGACGCTTAACTGACTGAGCCAGCCAGGCACTCCAATTTCAGCTTTTTTGATAGGAGTATAGTTTTTCATTCTTTGCAATGCAATTAGCCTTAAGTTAATTTCCTATTCCTTAACATTTATTTTCATTATTAATGTTAATAATTATTCTCCCTTTGCCCAAACCAGATACACCTGGGAGCAAATTATCTATCTAAAAACAGACATTTGCAAGCCACAATAGCTCTCACATAACCGCGGAAGACCGCTTGGAATTCTCTTTCCAGTGCCCTGCTCCTCCTTAAGGACATAAACGTCAGGGAAAACCTCTGGGATAGGATGGTTTGCAATGAAGCTCTCTCTCTCTCTCTTTTTTTTTTTTAATAGTTCCCAGAGGCAGTGGCATTTTATTTATTTATTTGACAGAGAGTAAGATCACAAGTAGGCAGAGAAGCAGGCAGAGAGAGAGGGGGAAGCAGGCTCCCTACTGAGCAGAGAGCCTAATGCGGGGCTTGATCCCAGGACCCTGGGATCATGACCTGAGCCAAAGGCAGAGGCTTTAACCCACTGAGCCATTCAGGTGCCCCAATGAAGCCCTCTTTTTTTTTTAATTTTTTAAAGATTTTATTTATTTGACAGAAATCACAAGTAGAGAGGCAGGCAGAGAGAGAGGAGGAAGTAGGCTCCCTGCTGAGCAGAGAGCCTGATGCGGTGCTCGATCCCAGGACCCCGGGATCATGACCTGAGCCGAAGGCAGAGGCTTTAACCCACTGAGCCACCCAGGCGCCCCTGAAGCCCTCTTTTAAACCAGTAATCCTAAGGAGTCACCCTGCTCAGACCCTTTGGCTGCCAGAAATATTCAATTATTCTTAGATAAAAGTAAGTCAGGCAGCTACTTATTCTTTTATCTCCTCATTAGTATTAGCCCTAATTCTGGTTTATTAGAAGGACTGCTGCTGGGAGTCGGGTGGTGAATGAATGCATCTATTTAAATAATACAATGACCTTATTTTAATCCAATGTATAGAGCCCTTGTATTTTGGGGGGAAAGAGATTTTAGAGCTCATTTAGATCAGCCCCTTCCAGTCAGCTTGGCCACTTCTCGCTGTGTGACTTTGGACGAGTCACCTAACCTCTCTGTGTACCTATTTCTTCATTTATAAAATGGAGATAGTACCTACCTCCCAGGGTTATTGTTATTTTCAAATGAGGTAATACTTAGTATGGCACTTAGAGCAGTTCCTAACTCAGAAACTGTTTGGTTAGCTATCCTTATTAGGTCAGACCCTATGGTAAAGCTTTATATTCATTTATTTATTTTTCCTAAGGATCCAGCAAGGAAGTTGCTACTGTATCATTTCATGAATGAAGAAACAACTGAAGCTCAGAGAAGTTAGCAACATACCAGGTCATTCAGGTGCTAATGTGTGGAGTTGTGAGAGGAACTCCACTCCATGGGTCAGATTGCAAAGTTCACACATGCTCTTTCTACCCCACCCTGCTCTTCCTAATTGTATGTGGAAGGAATTCAGCTTGCATCATCATCTCTATGCCTGAGGCTCAGGCATGTGAGGGCATGTTTTGCAACCTGGTAAGTACAGTCTGGTCTGAAGAGAGTGTGTCTGCATAGTGCCTGGGGAACCCCGGTGAGAAGTCTGATTGTGTCCACTGCACTGTGGGATAGAATGGCTCAGAAACTTATTTTTTTTTTAAGATTTCATTTATTTATTTGACAGAGACAGAAAATGAGTGGGGGCCAGGGTAGAGGAAGAGCCCAACATGGACTCCATTCCAGTATCCTGAGATAATGACCTTAGCTGAAGGCAGATGCTTAATAGACTGAGCCACCCAGGTGCCTCAACAGAAACCTAATTTTAAAAATGCCGAGGGAAAAAAAAAACACATCCTATGGGAAAAGGGATGCAGGAATGAAGAGTTTGGGTTAGGAAGCATACCTTAAGTCATCAGAGTGACATAACATTTGAGAGTAGCAGGGTCTCTTACATGCATGAGAATGTCCTAGTAAAAAGGCAAGAGTTTTTTCACTAACATCAGTGGTCCCAGCAACACTATTTGGGGCTCCTCCCACAGAGAGTAACATGATTCAGAGCAACCCCCCTCTTACCTACACACATCTTCAACTTTGTCATAGGCAACTCCGGTAACATAAGATGAATGATCAGAGCAATGGTACCTATCAACAGGGAAATTCCTTACTCGGTAAAGCAGCCACGAGCCCCACTATGCCAAGGCCCATCAGGGCTGAAGTGGCTATGGTGCTTGATGAAAGAGGCGTAAGATCTGAACCGACACCTCCATGCCAGGAGATCAGTGAGAAATACGACATCCAGAGAGAACCGCTTGATCTTGTGAATCAAGAGAGTGTCTTCAGGCACAGAATAAAAGACACGCATCTCTTGGGTGTCTCAAACACATAGCAGATAGATTTTTTTTTCAAGCCCCCTACTCCACCATATGAAATACACAAGTTAGACCACAAGGAAATACATTCATTCATTCATTCATTCATTCATTCATTCAACAGATACTGATTTTGTAACTTCTATAAGAATAACAACTACTCTAGATGCTATGGATATAATGATGATGGAGCTTCTGATTTTGCATGGCAAAATTATGTTATTTAAGTAATTATGCAAATACAAAATTGTGCTTATGACAAATGCTATGATAGAGATGGATATAGTTCTATAAACATAATAGGAGGATTTCTACCTACTCAATGAAAATGAGATCTGAGGGATGAATAGGCATTAATGAGACAAAAAGGGAAGGGAAGAGCATTTCAGGCAAAGGAAATAGCATAGGCAAAGGCTCTGCCACAAGTTAAAGATTTTAAGTACAAAGGCTTGGGGGCATAATACAATATGAGGCTGAAGACTCAGATGGAGTAAAACCATACTGGGCCTTGCCGATCATAGCAAGTGATTTAGTCTTTATCCCAAAATTCATGGGAAGATTTTTTTTTTAAGATTTTATTTATTTATTTGACAGAGATCACAAGTAGGCAGAGAGGCAGGCAGAGAGAGAGAAGGGGAAGCAAGCTCCCCACTGAGCAGAGAGCCCAATGTGGGGCTCGATCCCAGGACCCTGAGATCATGACCTGAGCCGAATGCAGAGGTTTAACCCACTGAGCCACCCAGGCGCCCCTCATGGGAAGATTTTAAAAGGTTTTAAGTAGGAGAGAGGATGTCATATGATTAATTATGAGAAATCACTCAGTCACACCCTTCCTCTGCTTAAAATCTTCTAACAGCTTTCAAATACACTTGGGAGAAATTCAAGTCCTTACACCATGATTTGCAAAGCTCAGGCCCCCAGATGCTTCTCCTAACCTGCCTTTGTTAGCTCTGCTCCAACTACATTGGCTTCCTTGCTATTCCTAAAAATGCCAACCTTGTTCCCACCCAAGAGCCATTGAACTTAACTGTTCATCTTACCTAGAACGTTCTTTCCTCAGACATTTGCATGTATCACCCCCTCTCTTGTTCAGGTCTCTGTGCTCAAACAATATCTACTCAGGGGCACCTGGGTGCCTCAGTTGGTTAAGCCTCTGCCTTTGGCTTGGGTCATGGTCCCAAGGTCCTGGGATCAAGTCCCGTGTCAGGCTCACTGCTCTGTAGGGAGTCTGTGTCTCCCTCTGCCCCTCCCCCCACTCATTATCTCAATCTCTCTCTCTCATTCGTTCTCTCTCCCAAATAAATAAATAAAATCTTTTAAAAAAATCTACTCAGAGAAGCTTTCTCTGCCAACTCCATCTAAAATAGCACTCCTAACATTATTCCCTTGGCTGTTTAATTTTTCTTCACGACAATATCCCTACCTAACATTGTGTTAAATATTTGCTTATTGCCCATCTCTCACAATAGAATATAACTCCATGAGGGCAGAGGCTTTGTTTTGCTCACTGCTATGTAACTAACACATAGAATGGTACCTGGCATATCATGGATACTTATTAATCATTTTTTGATTAAATGAATAAATTAATCCATGACTACAATATGAAGAATATATTGGAAGGGGGCCAAAGTGATCTAAGGAGACTAGTTAGGAGACAAGTATAGTATTCCAGATGACAGCTGATGACAGCTTATACTGGGATGGTAATGGAGAAGGTGGTGGGAATGAGTAATTTAGAAAGATATTTGGGTTGGTAAAATTGATAGGACTTGATTATGGATTAGATATAGCACATAATAAAGGGGGGAGAATTGTTAAAGATAAGTCCCAGGTTATATACTAGATTCTACTTGTACAGTATTTTGCAACAATTTACCCCCAAGCATACTATCTCAAATATTCTTTGTTTAGGGTTCGAAAATGGCATTTCCATATAATGGAATCATACTTGCAGAGGTTACCACAGAGCCACCATTAGAAAGACTAGACTTGGCCTTGTTCTAGCTGGGAAGACTGCTCTAAAATAAAGGTGTTATCTGCCAGAGGATCAGCATTCCCCTCCTCCTTAAGACACCATCCATCATGGCTAACCATACTCATTTGCAGTCAAGTACAGTTTGTCCTTGGAACAAAAGCAGATCAACCAGGCCATGTGAGGATGGCATCTTCATCCCACATTCCACTCCCTCCACATTCATCTCCCAAAACTACATTAACTATCTAAAAGAAAAACTACAAATTGAAAGGACTTTACTCCTTAAAACTGTCAAGTTGCCACCCCAAAATATGCCTCTTTGGCATAAGGATTATCTTGAGCTGGTTATTTTTAAGAAATAGCAGAGATAGGAGAAGCTCTGAAAAGCAGAAGTTACCCTTTTGTACAAAACACTTACATATAGAAGGGAAATCTCCATCTGTAAGGGTGTCTCCCTCTCTGTACCAGGAAGAGGAGCAGGACTAAATCTCTAGAAACTCTTGTCAATGGAGAAGGTGAGGACTTAAACCTGCATGACAACCATCCCCTTGTTTACTGCTTTGCCTAAAAACCTCCCATAACTTGCCTTGTCCACCCCTCCATGACCACCAGCATTTTTTGTATTTAGCTGGATATGGTATTTAAGGTGGTGGCTTGGGCCATTTCTAGAAGTCACTCAGTTTTCCTGCGTATCTCCATATATGCAGAAGGTATACATGTTATCAAACTTCTGTTTATTTTCCTCCTGTTAATCTGTACTTTAGTATATGTGCTGCCGAAGCGAGCACTGTTAATCTGTATTTTATTATGGGGTCGGGGATCTCAGCCAAGAACCCAGAAGGATTAAGAGAAAATTATTTTTCCTTCCCTGCGAAGTCATCAAAAACAAGGAAAGTCTGAGAAACTCGCAAGCCATAAGGAGCCTACAGAGACATAATGACTAAGTGAAATGTGGTATTCTGGATGGGATCCTGGAATAGAGAAAGGATTTCATGTAAAAACTAAGAACATCTGAATAAAGTATGGACATTGGTGATAGTAGTATGTCAGTATTGGTTAAAAAATTGTGTTAATATTGGGAAAATAAGCATTATGTATATAGGAACTCTTCATACTATCTCTGCAATTTTTCTGTAAATCTAGAACTATCCTAAAATAAAAAGATGTTTAAGATACACAAACACACACACACACTTAAAGTGCATGAATCTCACTCCATTACTTTACTCCCCATGTGTAAATAGGCCAGAATTCTCTCTTTTGGGTGATTTCTTATAGGTGCTAGTTTTTGTAAATACTTGATATTTTCAGATACACTATTTTCAAATCCTGAGAATGTCAAGGGAAAAGCTATGAGACCTCTCTCCACTGGTAGAAGAAGAAAAATAGAAGGAAAAAAATGAATATTAGACAATTCCTACTTATCCATCAGAATTACTAGAATACTGAGCGGCATTGGGGGTTCTATATGGTTTTGCTTTGTTTTGAGGAGATTAATAAATTACTGCTTGTCTAATATTTGTTCACTTATCACTACATTTGTCCTTCAGAAAATAGCCTTTTTAATAAAAGAGTCACTCAGAATTTTTCGAGACTTGTTAAATTGTGATATACACAGGTAAGCAACTCAGAACAGTAATTTTATTAAGTTATTCCCTCATACCCTACACACACATATACATATGCACACACACATTTAATGTAAGGGAAGTATGATGCACCAAGGGAGAATTAAAAGTTTAGAAGAAAATATCAAGCAAGCACAAATCACAAAAGCGCAAAATTTCAGAGCTAGGCTAAACCCTAAAGATCCCAAATCATTCAGAGGGGAGCCTAAGACCCAGAGATTAACTGATTCACTTAGTGTCACAATCCTTCAATGCTCTTTCAACAACACTAAGCAGGCTCACTCCTTTCATACTCTTTAGTTTTGTCTATATATAGATCCAATAAATTATTTAATAGGTCAGTAAAAAAGCTCATAAATATCATCTGACTAGTATTTATTAAACAAATTAGGAATAATATTCTATATAGAAGGTTCTATAAAACTATTTTTATACCCTGCTTATGACCAGCTGTGTATCTGGTTCTTTTAATAAAACCCAACTTTACCACAAGAATCAGAAATGGACCCATGAATGAAACACAAGAAGAGTCAACAATGTAAGTTGTTGACTTGAAGAACAAAAATGTAAGTTCTAATTCAGACTTCTAATTTTACTCTGTGACTTGGACTTAAGTACAACTGAGCCTCAGTTTCCTCCTTAGTTAAATGGGAACAACAATTTCCTATCTTACCCAGGGGTCGTGAGAATTATTAGAGCTTGATATCCTCTCTTATCTTTCCCATCAAGAGTGATGAGACTCTCCTTAATGTTGTGAAGTCCTAAGTTTGCTACTCTGAGAAGCCTAAGCCACTATCCGGTCTTGTTACTAACTTATCACCTGTCATTCCAGGGATCACGAACTCTTATAGCACTCAGTTACCCCTAAAAGTCTTTGGAAAGTGTAGTAGAAAGAGCAAAGGACAGGACATCGAAGACAGTGTTCTATGCTCAGAGCTGCCATTGACTTTCATATGATCTTCAACAGGTCAGTTCCTCCATTGGTATAATGAAGAGATTGGGCCCCCATCTAAGTTTCTCCATGGATATAAGGATACCCCCCCCCCGAGCCCTTTCAGCTTGGACAAATGACTCAAGAATTCTATATTCAGGCAATACCAGGTAGGCTGGAAGTGTAGATGACTGTGGCCTTCTGTGTCCATACTAAGCTTTCAAATCAGCTGCAAGGCTCATCTCAGCATGGGGGCTTCTGGTGCCTGTGGCCACTCTCTGACCCACACAAGGGGTTGCTGAGATGACTTGAGGGGAGGGAAGTAAAAGGCACCCAAGTCTGGAGGCAATTAATTAACCTTGAAGTAATTAAGTTAGCTCTACCCCATACTCTGTATTCCCTTAAATAGAAGAGAGGGAAAGCCAATAATGACACTGTTTCTGCAATGAAGGTTGATAATTACAAAATGAAATTTTTCAGTTGAGAGAGAAGGGACATTCACCTCTACTCATATTTATACGCCTGCTATATCTGAATCTCATTATGTCTGATATTTCACAGACAAGGAGGAAAATAAAAATAAACATTCATTTACCATCAACTCTGACGAATACTACTGGCCACCTCTTTCAATAAACACATACCAACATCCAGGACACCTGGGTGGCTCAGTTGGTTGAGCGGCTGCCTTCGGCTCAGGTCATGATCCCAGCGTCCTGGGATCCAGTCTCACATTGGGCTCCTTGCTCAGCAGGGAGCCTGCTTCTCCCTCTGCCTCTGCCTGCCACTCTGTCTGCCTGTGCTTGCTCTCTCGCTCGCTCTCTCTCTCTCTGACAAATAAATAAATAAAATTTTTAAAAAAAGATTAAAAAAAATAAAAAACACATACCAACATCCATTAGCCCTTGAACGCTCTAGCAGACACACAGCTGAGCCATTATTTGTCAGAATGAGAAACTGCTTGTCAAGAGAGTTAAGTTAGAGGGGGTGCTGGAGACTCATACTTTCTCATTTCTCCTACCTCGGCTACTAGCCCTATCCAATACACACTGTGTTGAGAATATGGTACCCCTTTAATCCTAATCTCAGTACAGATGTATAAAGTTGCTTTCAACAGAGATCCTAACTAGAGGCTCTCAGCTAGGAGAAGCCCTCTAGTTCAGGTTCAAGGCATGGGAAAATAGTCTGCTAACATCCAGAGACAATGGAATAAATCCCATTTTTCTGTTCTCTTTTTTCTTTTCTCTTTTCTGTTCTTTTATTTTGTCTTGCCTTTGTTCTCTCATACCCAAGACCCCAGGCAATTCCATAAGGAAGGCAGCAGTAGCACCAACAGTGGGGGACCCAAGGGCAGCTAAACACTGAGGGAAGGTCACTGACAGTCTGCTACAACAAAAATATCAACATTCTCCATGGATTTCAACAAGACCTAGACACTCGTAATATTTAAAATTTGCATGATAGAATTCAAAATTACTTAGCAAAGAAGAACTAGGAAAATCTCAACTTGTATGAAAAAAGGCAAAATTTGAAATTAATAGAATGATACAGCAACTCAAAGAAATAGAAAATAGAAAGAAAAACAAAATAGAAATTTTGGAACTAAAAAAAAAAAACCAAAAGGAAAGAAGGTTTTTAAAGCTCACTAGGTAGATTTAAGAGTATAGTAGGGTACCGAACAAACATCTAAAGAAATAATGAATGAAAACTTCTAAAATTGGCAAAAGATATAAACCTACAGATTCAAGAAGCTCAGCAAAACACAAACAAGATAAATCCAAAGAAATCCATGCCCAGACACATAATTAAATTCTTTAGAATTGCCTTATACAGGCATACCTATTTTTTTTTAAAGATTTTATTTATTTGACAGTCAGAGATCACAAGTAGGCAGAGAGGCAGGCAGAGAGAGAGGAGGAAGCAGGCTCCCTTCTGAGCAGAGAGCCCGATGTGGGGCTCGATCCCAGAACCCTGGGATCATGACCTGAGCCGAAGGCAGAGTCTTTAACCCACTGAGCCACCCAGGCGCCCCCAGGCATACCTATTTTATTGTGCTTTGCTTCATGGAGCTTCACAGAGCTTTTTTTTTTTTTTTTTTTAACACATTGAAGATTTGGGGCAACCCTGCACCAAGCAAGTCTACTGGCACTATTTTTCCAATAGCATTTGCTCACTTCATGTTTTCCTGCCACATTTTGGTAATTCTCGCAATATTCCAAAATTTTTAGTTATTGCATTTGGTCTGTGAGCAGTGAGCAGTGTGAGCAGTGACTTGTGTTTATTAGCAAATTAGGAACTCGCTGACAGCTCAGATGATGGTTAGAACTTTTTAGCAATATTTTTTAATTAAAGTAGGTACATAGCTTATTTAGATATAACACTGTTGCACACTTAACTGACTACGGTGTAGTGTAAACATAACTTTTATATGCACTGAGAAACCAAAAAATCATCTGACTCTCTTTATTGTGATATTCCTTCATTGCAGTGGTCTGGAAACAAATTCACATCTCTAAGGTATGCCTTAAAATTGGGTAGTGTAATTTATCCAACTTTATTCTTTATTTTCAAAATTATTTGGCTATTCTATTTCCTTTGCTTTCCATATAAAATTTAGAATCTGCTTATCTATATATACAAACATACCTCTAGAATTTTGACTGCAAATGTATTAAATCTATACATTGGTTTGGATAAAATTGACAACTTTACTACGTTTAGTCTTCCAATATATGATCATGGTATAGCTCTCAATTTATTTAGGTCTTTTATTTCTTTAATTGGCAGTTTGTAGATTTCAGAATATAGATCAATGGGTGGCTCAGTCGTTGAGTGTCTGCCTTTGGCTCAGGTCATGATCCCAGGGTCCTGGGATTCAGCCCCACATCAGGCTCCCTGCTCAGTGGGAGGCCTGCTTCTCCCTCTTCCACACCCCCTGCTTGTGTTCCCTGTCTCACTCTAACTCTCTCTGTCAAATAAATAAATAAATAAATAAATAAATAAATAAATAAATAAATCTTTAAAAAATATAAAATAATGCATGTTTTATTAGATTTATACATAATTATTTCAATTTTAGAGCTATTGTAAATGGTATATTTTTAAATTTTTGGTTTCTAATTGTCAATGCTAGTATATACAAACACAATTGATTTTTATGTGTCTTGTATCCTGTGACCTTGCTAAAGTCTGTTACTAGTCTTAGGAGTTTTACTGTAGATTGCTGGGATTTTCTGTATAGAAAATCATGTTTTATCTAGGGACAATTTTATTGCCTCCTTTTTACTCTGAATGCCTTTTATATCTTTTTCTTTCCTTATTGTGCTGGCTAGGACTTCCAGTACAGTACATGGGTGAATAGGAGTGGAAAGAGTGGAAATCCATGCCTTGTTCCCAATCGTAGAGGAAAGCATTTGGTCTTTTACCATTAAGTGTGATGTTAGCTGAAGGCTTTTTTCTTTTTATAGACAACTTTCATCAGATTGAGGACGTTCCCTCTATTCCTAGTGCACTGAGAATTTTTATCATGAATGGATGCTGGATGTTGTAAAAAAACAATCAGTTGATAAGCTCATGTGGAGTCTCTCCTTTAGACTCTTGATAGAGTAGATTAAATTGATTTGATTTTTTGAATATTAAATCAGTCTTGCATTCCTAGAATAACCCCACTTGGTCATGCTATATTATTATTTTTATACTGATGGATTAAATTTGCTAATATTTGTTGAGGATTTTTGTACTATGTTCATGGATAATATAATGTCTGTAGTATTCTTTTCTTATACTATTTATATCTGGATTGACAGGATAATATTGGTCTCAGAAAATGTGTCAGACAGTGTTTCCTCTTCTATTTTCTGGAAGGGATTGCATAGAATTCGTGTCATTTCTTTGTCAAATGGTTGGTAGAATCCTCCAGTGAAACCATCTAAATCCTGGGATTTATTTTTCAAAAGAGTTTTAACTACAGAATCAATTTATTTAATAGTTATAGAACTATTCAGGCTATTTTTTTATGGGGTGACTTTGGTAGTTTGTAGTTTTTGAGGAATTAGGTCATACCATCTAAATTGTTGAATTTATGGTATGCCCTCCTGATCTTGGTGTCGTAAGTTCTAGCCCACTGTTGGTTGTAGAGATTACTTAAAAATAAAATCTTAGAAAAAAATAAATTGTTGGATTTATGTTTATAGAATTATTCATAGTGTGCCCCTTTTGTCCTTTTATTGTCTGTGGAGTTTGTAGTGATATCCCCTATTTCATTCTTGATGTTAATCATCTGTGCTTCTCTCCTTTTCTTTGTCAGTTAATCAGAGGTTAGTCAATTTTATGAATCTTCAAAGAATCAGCTTTGGTTTTGTTTTTCTTTTTTAAAGATTTTATTTATTTATTTGACAGACAGAGATCACAAGTAGGCAGAGAGGCAGACAGAGAGAGAGGAGGAAGCAGGCTCCCTGCCGAGCAGAGAGCCCGATGCGAGGCTGGAATCCAGGACCCCGGGATCATGACCTGAGCCGAAGGCAGAGGCTTTAACCTGCTGAGCCACCCAGGCGCCCCTCAGCTTTGGCTTTATTGATTTTTCTCTATTGATTATCTGTTTTCAATTGTATCAATTCTTGTGCCTTATTCTTTTCTCCGCTTTCTTTGGGTTTAATTTGCTCTTCTTTTTCAACTTTCTTAAGGCAGAAGCTTAGATTATTGGTTTCAGATATTTTCTCTTTTCTATTTTAAGCATTTTGGGGTCTAGATTTCCATCTAAACACTGCTTTAGATACCTGCAACAAATTTTATTTGTGTTTTCATTTTCATTCAGTTCAAAATACATTTTTTTAAAGACTGATTTATTGATCTATTTGTCAAAGAGAGAGAGAATGCACACAAGCAGGGGGAGCAGCAGGCAGGCAGAGGGAGAAGCAGACTCCTCGCTGAGCATGGAGCCCAATGCGGAACTCGATCCCAGGACCCTAAGATCATAACCCAAGCCAAAAGCAGACGCTTAACCAATGGAGTGACCCAGGCGTTCCTCAAAATATTTTCTAAATTTTCCTGATATTTCCTCTTTGGCCTATGAATTATTTAGGGAATATGTTATTTATTTTCTGAGTGGAGATTTTCCTACTAATCAATCTGTTATTGATTTGTAGTTTAATTTCATTATAGTCAAATAATATACTTTGTATAATTTAATTATTTTAACTTATTAAGGTGTGTTTTTATGGCCCATCATATGGCTTATCTTTGTGAGTGTTGATCTCAAAAATGTTTTTCAGTTTATGGATTCAAAAATCTTGCAGAGACTGCAAAGTAGTACCTTTACTGATACAGGGTCAGAAGAGAGAAAGTTTAAGAATTTAGATAAAATGCAAACAATGAGGGAGAAGGAGCAAGATGGCGGAGAAGTAGCAGCTGAGACGACATCAGGTAGCTGGAGATCAGCTAGATAGCTTATCAAACCATTGTGAACACCTACAAATCCAACGGGAGATCGAAGAGAGGAAGAACAGCAATTCTGGAAAC
>PISX010032796.1:0-15817 GCA_004024625.1 Mellivora capensis | reverse complement strand
ACACATCTGAAGGGTCTCACGACTATGGTTTTACTGGACAGTAGTAAATGACCCTTTCCTAACAACAGCTAGCCTCTCGAGGTCCTCGAAACCTTGCTTCCAACTTCCTTAGAGACTTACATTGTCCCTAACCCCTTACCGACTTGCACGTATGTTATTGGCCACTGTTCACAACCCCAGTGCGGCTCTTTCTGCCGACAGTCCTGTCCCGTGCTCTAGTAAGACCACGCTTTTTGCACTGAAGACGTCGCAAGAATTCTCTCTCTACCGTTTGCTCCCGGACCCCTACATTTCACATCATCATTTCATTTACTTAAGTATTTCTGTTGGCATAATTTCATAGTTCTTTTTTTTTTTTTTTAAAGATTTTATTTATTTATTTGACAGACAGAGATCACAAGTAGGCAGGGAAGCAGGCTCCCTGCTGAGCAGAGAGCCCGATGCGGGGCTCGATCCCAAGACCCTGGGATCATGACCTGAGCAGAAGGCAGAGGCTTTAACCCACCGAGCCACCCAGGCGCCCCTGGTAAGAGGTTTTATAAGGAATGGATATTGGGTCTTGACTAATAACTTGATCTACATCTTCGAGATAATAATTTGATTTTCCATTTGTAGTTAATGTATTACAGTGTTGTATTTGTTTTGTTTTTTTTTAAGATTTTATTTATTTATTTGACAGAGAGATCACAAGTAGGCAGAGAAGCAGGCAGAGAGAGGGAAGCAGGCTCCGTGCTGAGCAGAGAGCCCGATGTGGGGCTCGATCCCAGGACCCTGAGATCATGACCGGAGCCGAAGGCAGAGGCTTAACCCACTGAGCCACCCAGGAGCCCTGTATTTGGTTTTTTTTCAACATTATTAATTTTTGAATGTTAAACGAACTTTTCATTCTTGGGATAAACCAATGTGGTAATGATCTATATCTTCCTTTTAATGTGTTACCGAATTCTGTATGCTAATTTTGTAAAAGGAATTTTACATGTGTATTTGTGAGAGATAGTGGTCTAATTTTGTATTTTTTTTGTCCTTGTCTAGTTTTATACTGGTCTGATAGAATGAGTTTGAAAGTGTTTTTCAAGTTTCAATTTATCTCTTCTAATCTTTATTATTCCTTTTGCTGTCTTACGGCTTAATTTGCTTTTCTTTTTCTAGTTTCTTAAGATTTAGAGTAGGAATGTTGATTCAAAGTCAGTCTTCCTTAGTATAGGCATTTTCAGCCGTAGATTCCCTCCTGCTACTGCTTTTGCTGCATCTCATAAACTTTGGTATGTTGTAGTTTTGTGTTCCTTCGTCTTGGTACTTTCTTATTTCCCTAGTTATTTCTTTTTTGATCTCTTGATGGAAGAAGTGTGTGTTGTATAATTTCCACATATTTTTGAATTTTCCAGTATTCTTTCTATTAATAGATTTCTAGTTTTACTATATTTTAGTCAGGGACTTGACTAAAGGCTGAGAACAGGAAACCTGTATTCAGTGGAAAGCCCATCTCCATCTTCCAGGAACAAGGTCCCACAACATCAGATGGGCTGATGCTGGAGCCGGGTAGGTTCTAAAGTCCTCTGGGGACATGGAGAAGGCTGGCACTCACTTAGAGATGATGAGCCTCTCGGCTCCATTCTTCACCTCCTTCGCTGAAGCCCCCATGTGTGTGATGGGCATGCATCATGAGAAGTACGACGACTTCCTCAAGACTGTCAAACTGGTGAAGAAAAACGTTGTTTCAGTACAGATCTTCCTTATCTTACCGAGTTATGTCCTGATAAGCCGTAACTTAAAAATGCTGTAATTCAAACATGTGTGGACCTAACCTGCTTAACGTTATATTATAGTTCAGCCTGGCCTCTTTAAGGCAAAATCATGTAATGTAATACAAAGCCTGTTTTATAGTGAAGTGTTGTGCTATTGAATTGAATATATTGTGCTGGTGTGAGTGGGGTGAATATATCGTACTGAAAGTGACAAACAGAATGGTTGTGTGGGTACAGATGGTTGTTCGTGTATTGGTCGTTTACCCTCATGATCCCTTGTCTACTGGGAGCTGTGGCTGTTGCTGCTCCCTGCCCAGCATTATGAGAAAGAACTGTACTGCACATTGCCAGCTTGGGGAAAAGACCCACATTGGAAATTTGAAGTATGGTTTTCACTGAATGCATGTTGCTTTTGCAGCATTGCAGAGTTGAAAATCATAAGTTAAACCATTGTTAAGTCAGGGGCCATCAGTATTAGAATATCTGTGTCTGTTTTAATTTAATAAGACTGACTTATGGCCTCTCTTTCATAGATGATGACTTTGACCAGTTTGATAAGCCTGGCGCGGAGCGGTCTTGGAGAAGAAGGGCTGCCGACGAGGACTGGGACAGGTATGGAACGACTGGTTCTTGTGGTTCGTGCTGATTTCTCTCACTCTGCTGCTTGGCTCTCAGAGATTTTTCTTTTTTTTTTTTAATTAAGATTTTATGTTTAAGTAACCTCCACACCCAGTGTGGGGCTCAAACTCAAAACCCGAAGATTGAGTATCGCTGCTCTACACACTGAGCCAGCCAGGCGTCCCGGCTCCACAGAGATCTTTCCTTAGGACGGTATATTGGCTCTCTGATGCTCTTTCGCAAGTGGGCCTGTCCCTGCTGCGCTGATGTGAGTGCAGGGGCAGGTCTTCCAGGTAGGAAGGTTAAGGCCTTTCTGGTAGGCTCCAGTTCCAGGCCTGTTTTGTCTATAGGGCCCTGGTTTTCCCTTCTGTCTCTGTGTTTTTATGCAGTTGTGGTACTGATTTGGTGGATCCCCAGAGCTGTCATTGCCAGAGTTCTTTTGTTCTGTAGCCTGCCCAATATTTGGCTAAACTTTAAAATTTTTCCCAATTTTGTATGTGTATAATAGTCTCTCACCGTAATTTAAATTTTTATTTCTCTGATTACTAGTGAAGATGGAAATGTTTTGAGGGATACACACACATGCAGTAAAGGGTTAAAAACATTCACAGTAGTGATAAATGTCAGTTCTGTATAAGTGATTACTGCTGGTGAGACGCTCTAGTAGGAGTTAGAGGGATGTGTACTGGCAGAAGTACGTGGGGCATAGTCCAGGTGGTAGGGTTCTCAAATGAGGATTATTCTTGACACTTTTTTAAAAGATTTATTTATTTTAGAGAGCTCGGGGGAGGGGCAGAGGAAGAAGGAGAGAGAGAATCTTCAGCAGGCTCTATGCTCGGCTTGGGCCCCACACAGGGCTTGATCTCATAACCCTGAGATCACGACCTTAGCGGAAAGCAAGAGTTGGACACTTAATTGACTGCACCACCCAGGCGCTCCTACATGTTTCTTAAGATTTAAAATACTGTGTTGAAAATGTAAAAAATTACCTTGTAGTTGCAGTCGGAAAATTTAATAATAAAGGTAAATAGTTCTGAATAAAGAACAGTGACCTTCTGCAGCAAAAAAAAAAAAAAAAAAAAAATTATCTCATTGCCATTTGAAAACTGTGATGCCCCAGGAGTTTTACAGAATCATCTACATTAGGGGGAGAGGAGCAAGATGGTGGAAGAGTAGGTGATCTAAATTTCGTCTGGTCCCAGGAATTCAGCGAGTTATCAAACCATTCTGAACACCTACAAACTCAGCAGGAGATAGAAGAAAAGAATAGCAGCAATTCTATGAACAGAAAAGCGACCACTTTGTGGAAGGTAGGAGGTGCTGAGAAGTGAATCCCAAATGATATACGGAAGATAGACTGCGGGGGGGAGGGAACCTCCATCAGCCAGCGCCCAGCAAGCAGTGGAGCAGTGGAGTGCTTGGAGATTTTAGAAGTCTGCTCTGGTGAGGGACGTTGCTCCAGTGGCTAAGCAGCACGTGGACACCTTGCTGGGACAGTGTGGTCTCAGGTCTGTCGGGATCACAGAAAGACTGGGTTGCCTAAGTGTGGCAGAGCTCCCAAGGCTGCAGAAGATGGAGCCGAGGAGGGGGCTCTCAGCTCGGGGTTACCTTAAACCATAATCCGAGGCGCAGTCGGGCCACTGCTCTTCGAGCACGGACCTAACAAGCAGCAGATCTGGGGAGACTCCCCTTCCTCCCCCCGAAGGAGCGGTATAGGGGCGCACTGCAGGAATCTGCTGGGTTCGGAGACTCCAAACGGGGCCGTGCGCCAGAGATAGAAACGCTCAGTCACAGGCCGGGTGAGCACAGAGCGCGGCCGGAGGCCAGGGAGATGGGAGTGATTGACTGCTTTTCGCTGAGGGCTCACTGAGGAACGGGGCCCTGAGTTCTCGGCTTCTTTGTGGGTGGAGATTGGGAGGCCACCATTTTCATTACCGTCCTCGAAAGCTATACAGAAAGCTTGCAGGGAACAAAAGCTACTGAAAGCGAACCCGAGCAGATGACTTAGCCTGGCCCCTGGCAAGGGTAGTGCAGTTCCCCCTCGTGCAAAGACATTTGAGAATCACTGCAGTAGGCCCCTCCCCCAGAAGATCAGCAAGAACATCCAGCCAAGACCACGTTTACTGATCTGTGAGAACTGCACAATTGTGGTGCTCGGGGAATACAGCATGGAACTCATGGCTTTTCCCCCATGATTCTTTAGTCTTTAAAAGTTAATTTTTAGAATTTTCTTTATTTTTTTCTTTTTCTACTTTTTAAAAAATTTTTCTTCTTTCCTTTTTCAACCGACATCTTAAAATTCCTTTTTAAAAATCTTTTTTAGTTTTCTTTTTTACAGTCATACTCTATCCCTTCATTGTATTTGACCTTGTTTTTTGTGTAATATATTTTTCTTTCTTTAAAATTGTGGGATGCAGTTTCTTCTAATGATCAAAATACAACCAAAATCTAGTGTGTGGCTCTGTTCTATTCACCAGCATGATCATATTCTCCTCCCCCCGCCCCTTCCTTTCGCCCCGGTCTCTTCTAATTTGTTTAGTGTATATTTTTCTGGGATCGTTGTTACCCTTTTCGCATTTTTTTCTCTCATTCATCTGTTTTCTGGACAAAATGACAAAATGGAAAAACGCATCTCAAAGAACAAGAGGTAGTACCGACTGCCAGGGCCCTAATCAATATGGGTATTAGTAAGATGTTAGAAGTAGAGCTCAGAATGATGATCATAAACATACTAGCTGGGCTTGAAAAAAGCATAGAAGATACCAGAGAACCCTTTCTGGAGAAATAAAAGAACTAAAATCTAACCAAGTTGAAATCAGAAAGGTTATTAATGAGGTGCAACCAAAAACGGAGGCTCTAACTGCTAGGATAAATGAGGTAGAAGACAGAATTAGTGATCTAGAACACCAAATGATGGAGAGTTAGGAAACTGAGGAAAAGAGAGATAAACTACCAGTAGATCATGAGGGGAGAATTCAAGAGATAAGGGATGCTATAAGATGAAACAATAGTAGAATAATTGGGATCCCAAAAGAAGAAGAAAGAGAGGGGCAGAAGGTATATTGGAGCAAATTATAGCAGAGAACTTCCCTAATTTGAGGAAGGAAACAGGCATCAAAATCCAGGAGGCACAGAGAACCTTCACCCCCCCAAATTAGTAAAAATAGGTCAACACCCCGTTATCTAATGGTAGAGCTTACAGGTCTCAGAGAAAAAGAGAAAATCCTGAAAGTAGCTCCAGACAAGAGGCCTGTAACCTGCAACAGTAGAAATATCTATTAGATTGGCAGCAGAACTATCCAGAGATCTGGCAGGCTAGAAAGGACTGGCATGATATATTCAGAGCACTAAATGAGAAATATATACAGCCAAGAATACTATATCCAGCTAGGCTGTCATTGAAGATAGAAGGAGAGAGAAAAAATTTCCAGGAGAAACAAAAACTAAAAGCATTTGCGAACACCAAACCAAGCCAGCTCTACAGGAAATAATTGAAAGGGGTCTACTAAGCAAAGAGGGAGCCTAAAGCTACCATAGACCAGAAAGGAACAAACACAGTATACAGTAATAGTCATCTTACAGGCAATACAACATCACTAAATTCCTGTCTTTCAATAGTTACCCTGAATGGAAGTGGGCTAAATGCCCCAATCAAATGACACAGAGTATCGGATTGGATAAAATAAACAAGACCCATCGATATGCTGTCTGTAAGAGACTCATTTTAGACCCAAAGACACCTCCAGATTTAAAGTGAGGGGGTGGAAAAACCATTTACCATGCTAATGAACAGCAAAAGAAAGCTGGGGTGGCAATCCTTCTATCAGAAAAATTAGATTTTAAACCAAAGACTATAGTAATAGATAAGGAAGGACACTATATCATACTTAAAGGGTCTTATCTAACAAGAAGATCTAACAGTTTTAAATATCTATGCCCCTAACATGGGGACAGCCAATTATATAAGCCAATTCATAACAAAATCAAAGAAACACATCGACAACACTACAATAATAGTAGGGGACTTTATCACACCCCTCACCAAAATGGGTAGATCATTTAAGCAAAAGATCAACAAGGAATAAAAGCTTTAAATGACACACTGGACCAGGTGGACATCACAGATATATTCAGAACATTGTTCCCAAAGCAATAGAATACACATTCTTCTCTAGTGCACCTGGAACATTCTCCAGAATAGATCACATTCTGGGTCACAAATCAGGTCTCAACCGGTACCAAAAGATTGGGATCATTCCCTGCATATTTTCAGACCACAATGCTCTGAAGCTGGAACTCAGTCACAAGAGGAAAGTTGAAAAGAACTGAAGTACATGGAGGCTAAAGAGCATCCTACTAAAGAATGTATGGGTCAACCAGGAAATCAAAGAAGAATTAAAGTTGTGGAAACATGAAAATGAAAACACAACTGTTCAAAATTTTGGGGGTACAGCAAAGGCGGTCTTAAGATAACAATACAGGCCTTTCTCAAGAAACAAGGTCTCAAGTACACAACCTAACCCTACACCTAAAGGAGCTGGAGACAGAACAGCAAAGAAAGCCTAAACCCAGCAGGAGAAGAGGAATAACGATCAGAGCAGAAATCAATGAAATAGAAACCAAAAGAACAGTAAAACTAGTAGGAGCTGGTTCTTTAAAAGAATTAATAATAATAATAATAATAATAATAATTAATAACAAGTCTGGCAAGACTTGTTGAAAAGAGAAAGGACCCAAATTAATAAAATCATGAATGAAAGAGGAGAGATCACAACCAGTGCCAAAGAAATACAAACAATTGTAAGAACATATGAGCAACTATACGCCAGCAAATTTGACAATCTGGAAGAAATGGATGCATTCCTAGAGACACATAAACTACCAAAAATGAATCAGGAAGAAGTAGAAAACCTGAACAGACCCATAACCAGTAAGGAAATTGAAGCAGTCATCAAAAATCGCCCAACAAACAAGTGCCTTCCCAGGGGAATTCTACCAAACATTTAAAGAAGAATTAATACTTATTCTCCTGAAACTGTTCCAAAAAAGTAGAAATGTAAGGAAAACTTCCAAACTCATTTTATGAGGCCAGCATTACCTTGATCCCAAACCCAGACAAAGACCCCACCAAAAAGTGTTAAAGACCAATATCCCTGATGATCGTGGATGCAAAAATTCTCACTACTAGCCAGTGGGATCCAACAGTACATTAGAAGGATTATTCACCATGGCCAAGTGGGATTTTTTTCCTGGGCTGCAAGGTGGTTCAGCATTTGCAAGTCAGTGTATTTACAGTAACGTTAATAAAAGAAAGAACAAAAACCATATGATATGCTCAATAGATGCAGAAAAGCATTTGACAAAGTACAGCATCCTTTCTTGATCAAAACTCTTCACAGTGTAGGGATAGAGGGCACGTACCTCAATATCATCAAAGCCATCTGTGAAAAACCCACAGCGAATATCATTCTCAGTGGGGAAAAACTGAGAGCTTTTCCCCCTAAGGTCAGGAACACGGCAGGGCTGTCCACTATCACCACTGCCGTGCAACATAGTACTAGAAGTCTCAGGAATCAGACAACAAAAAGAAATAGAGTGTATCCAGATCGGCAAAGAAATCAAACTCTCACTCTTCACAGATGATATGATACTTTGTGGAAAACCCCAAACTACTAAAACTCATTAAGGAGTTCAGTAAGGTGTCAGGATATAAAATGAATACACAGAAATCAGTTGCATTTCTATACACCAGCAACAAGACAGAGGAAAAAGAAATTTTAGGAGTCAATTCCATTTACAGTTGTACCCAAAAGCATAAGATACCTAGGAATAAACCTAACCATAGAGGCAAGGAATCTGTACTCAGAAAACTATAGAATACTCATGAAAGAAATTGAGGAAGACCCCCCAAAATGGAAAAAGTTCCATGCTTTTGGATTGGAAGAACAAATATTGTGAAAATGTCTATGCTACTTAGAACGATCTACACATTTAATGCAATCCCTATCAAAATACCATCAACTTTTCTCAGTGAGATAGAACAGATAATCCTAAAATTTGTGTGGAATGAGAAAAGGCCCTGAACAACCAGAGGAATGTTGAAAAAGAAAACCAAAGTTGGTGGCATCACAATTCTGAACTTCAAGCTCTTTTAAAAAGCTGTGATCATCAAGACAGTATGGTACCGGCACAAAAATGGACACACAGATCAGTGTAACAGAATAGAGGGCCCAGAAATGGATCCTCAACTCTACGGTCAGTGAATCTTTGACAGAGCTCGAATGAATGTCCAATGGAAAAAACACAGTCTCTTCAACAAATGGTGCTGGGAAAATTGGACAGCCACATGCAGAAGAATGAAACTGAACCATTTCCTTATACCACAGACACAAATAGAACCAAAATGGATAGAAGACCTCAGTGTGAGACAGGAATCCATCAAAATCCTTGAGAACACAGGCAGCAACCTCTTCAGCCTTGGCCGCAGCAACTTCTTCCTAGACACATCTCCAAAGGCAAGGGGGAAAAGGCAAAAATGAACTGTTGGGACTTCATCAAGAGAAAATGTTTTTGCACAGCAAGGGAAACAGTCAACAAAACCAGAGACAACCAACGGAATGAGAGAAGATATTTCCAAATGACATATCAAAGGCTAGTATCCAAAATCTATAAAAAACTTAAACTCAGCACCCACAGAATAATTCAATCAAGAAATGGGCAGAAGACATAAATAGACATTTGTTCAAAGAAGACATCCAAGTGGCCAACAGACATAAGAAAAAGTGGTCAATATCACTTGGCATCAGGGAAATACAAATCAAAACCTCAGTGAGATACACCCTCAACACCAGTCAGAATGGCTAAAATTAACCAGTCAGGAAACAACGGATGTTGGGGAGGATGTGGAGAAAGGGGAGCCTTCCTACACTGTTGGTGGGAATGCAAGCTGGTGTACCCATTCCGGAAAACAGTATGGAGGTTCCTCAGAAAGTTGAAAATAGAACTACCCTAGGGCCCAGCAATGGCACTTCTGGGTATTTACTCCAAAGATAGAATTGTAGTGATTCAGAGGGGCACGTGCACCCCAATGTTTATACCAGCAGTGTCCCCAATAGCGAAACTATGGAAGAACCTAGATGTCCATCGACAGATGAATGGATGAAGAAGTGGTATATAGATATATGATGGAAAACTACTATCAAAAAAGTGAAATCTTGTCATTTGCAATGACGTGGATGGAACTGGAGGTTATCATGCTAAGCGAAGTAAGTCAATCAGAAAAACAATTATGTGATATCACTGATAAGAGAAATTTGAGAAACAGGACAGAGGATCATAGAGGAAGGGAGGGAAAACTGAAACAAGATGAAACCAGAGAGGGAGACAAACCATAGGAGACTCTTAATCTCAGGCAACTAACTGAGCATTGCTGGAGTGGAGGGGGTGGGAGGTGGGGTGGGGGGCTGGATGATGGACACTGCGGGGGGTATGTCATGTGGTGAGTGCTGTGAATTGTATCAGACTGATGAACCACAGCCCTGTACTCCTGAAACAAATAATACATTGTATGTTAATAAAAAAAGGAATGCCATTAAAAAAAAGAATACATTGAAAACTATATGCAGTAAAAACTTAGCGCCTACATGACGTGGTTATTCTTCAGTGGCTTGTAGGCAGTCTGTAAGGACTCACTTAGAGCTCACAACAAAATCTCCTACAAGAGAAATGGCCCTACTGTAAGTACTGATGAGTAGTTTTGTTTCAGAGATTTTGATGGGGAGCTGAATAAAAAATGTATTTTAGTAGTCACTCACCATTTGAATTTTCTCTTCTGTCAGTTGTCTATTCATACCTACATGTATTTTTCTTATGGTTGTTTGTCTTTTCCTCATTGATTTTAGGGGTTCTTTATACTTTCTGCAATATATTTTTTGTACTTGGAGAGATTACCTCCCAGTCTGTGACATGTGTTCCTTGAAACAACAGCCTTGAGGTGGATTTTTAAAAAATAATACAATCACGGGATGCCTGGGTGGCTCAGTCGGTTAAGTGGCTGCCTTCCGCTCAGGTCATGATCCCAGCGTTCTGGGATCGAGTCCCACATCAGGCTCCTTGGTTGGCCGGGAGCCTGCTTCTCCCTCTGCCTCTGCCTGCCACTCTGTCTGCCTGTGCTTGCTCGCTTGCTCTCCCTCTCTCTCTGACAAATAAATAAAAATTAAAAAAAAAAATACAATCAAATGTATGATCTTTCCCTGTATGGCTTTTATTTTTTTTGATTACAGTATGAACACAGTGTACTTTGGAATCATTTTCAGACTTGGAGGAAAGTTTCAGGAGTGACACAGACACTCTCACGGGCCCCCAGAGTCCTAGTTGCTTCCCGCCTCGTCCACTGTCCTCTGTGTCCTCCGCACACCCGCTCACCAGTGTCCCCCTGCCCCGCCCCTGCACAGTGGTCTGAGGGCATCAGGCCATGTGCTTCCTGTGTGCCTCAGCATGTAGTGTTCCTGGGGCTTCCCAAGAACAGGGGCGTTCACTTACTTAGCCATGGGAGCATTTCACAATCATGAAGTTAACAAACACAGAATTGTGTTTTTTAATGTGCAGTGGTTATTCAAGTTTTGACAGTTTTCCTGAAAGTGTGCTGTAGCCAAAAATGAGTTTCTTTTTTTCTGGTTCAAGTTTCAGTTCGGGATCATAGAGTGCATTTTCCTCTTTATTCGTCTGGAAGAATTATGTATCCTTGTCTCTTATGACTTTGACATTTTTGAAGAGGACAGGCTCTCTATTTAGTAGACCCAGCCTCAGCACGGATTTGCAGGTGTCTCTGCAGAACTAGATCTCAGTTGTGTATTTGATCAGGACTCTTGTTGCCAACGCTGTGGCCTTCCCGAGGGCATCACTTGTGGAGGTGTGTGGTGAAGGTGCTTTCCACTATCTGTCCTTAGGAAATTCTTCCCTGCCCTGTGTTCTGGTATGTTTTGTATGTTCCTATGAAAATTGTGAAGTGTTTTTATTTATTTTTTGTAGTTAAGATACATAATTTGCCTGGACTTGATTAAATTGATTGATTTTCAACTTACTGAGAATTTCAAGAAAATGTGAAAATAGAATAGTGCAGTGTAGCATCATTCAGCTTCAACGTTTATTGGTACAAAGTCAGTCTTGTTTTATCTGTAATTTGCAACCCTCATATCACAGACATAAGTTCATCTGAAAATATTTCAGATCGTGTCTCTCAAAGATAAAGGCTTTACAAAGACAGCCATAATAGAGTTATATTTTGAAAAACTCCCTGAATGTCGGTGTTTTATTACTGCTGGTCTCATGTACGTATCAGTGTGTCGCACACACGGCACGGTGTGGGTGTGGGTCTTGTGTGCTCTGTACCGCCTGTGGGGTCCGCAGCAGATCCTAGATGGCATCTGACAGGTCGGTCTTCCGACCGTTGTCTCATCTGTAGGTTTTCATGCATCTGTATTTTAGTTCTCTGCAACTTTTTGAAGAAACAAGGTGGTTTGTCTTGTGGAGTTTCTGCTTTTGCTGATTGTGTCCCCTGGAGTGTTAGTGGGTTCTTTCGTATCCTGCATTTTCTGTGAGTTAGCAGGTCTAGAAGTTGATTGGGGTAGGTTGGAAAATGGGCAGGAGGATGGGTGACCCGAGTGACCTTCTGCAGACTGCTGGACTCCTCTGAAGTACCAGGCTTGATTCCTTCCTTCGGTGGAGTAGTTTTTAAAGTAGTGGCTCAGTTCCTTAGCCGCCTCCGAAGGGGAGTCCTGCTCTTGAATCCTTTCGAACCAACAGATTTAAATACTACACGTGGATTTTGATTCATCCAGTTGTTATTTTTATTAGTATTTGAACCGTTCTGTCTGGTCAGTGGGACTTGTAGTTGTCAAGAAGTGAGTCGGCTTCCTGCGCTCGTGGAAATTGGGCTTGGTGGTGATGTGAGGCGGGGCTCCGGCTTTTCCTGTCCTTCCTGGTGTGAGTGGCCGCTGTCCTAGCGCTGCGCACCAGCACGTGCTCCCTCTCTTCATACACCTTCAGCGTGCGTTTGCATGTGGAGGTTCTGTATCATGTGTTTCTTCTCTATTTTGAAAGCATTAAACAGCCTCTTCCGTATACTGGATAACAGAGGGAGAAATTTGAAAGCTGAGGAGAAGAGGGAGTCAGAAATTGTTCTGACCAGCTCTTGCCACGATGTTGCATCAATGGTACATTTGGAAGAAGCTGGTGCCATTGTTGCACCAACACCTGAAGTCTTTACGTTCTTCCGACGGATGTGCTTGCGCCCGTATATCTGGAGAAAGATGGCATACTCGGGCTCGACCGAAGTCCCCGGGTCCCGGGGCCGCGCACAGGACAGGGTCAGGGAAGCAGGCAGAGTTGGTGCGCTGGGCGGGGCAGCAGGCCTGGCAGGGACGAGGTGGCGTCCTAGAGCCCAGTGGGCGTTGCAGGGGTGGCAGTGGGTGGGACTGGACTGTGCAGGTAGCAGGGAGGGGCAGCCTCTCTTCTGTTGCGCCATCCCACGGGCCAAGGCCATCCAGAAGCAAAGTCCAGGAGAGCCTGTATGAGTCTTCCCAGAGAGTGCTTCCAGGGAGACGGAGCTGGCAGAGACCGGAGGAGGGTGGCCTGGAGAGGGGAGGCACGCCGGGGGCTCGGACTGCGTACGGGGTATGTTGTCACTTACACTTGCGGTTTTGAAAAGCCGCAGCCCCGAGGCTGACCACAGAATACTCTGTCCGTGCGCACCTGCTTGCCAGTAAGAGTGAACTTGCTCTCAGAGAGACTGGCTGCCCCGAGCCCCGTAAGAACGGCTGCCACGGAGGTGGTTCTTACTCATGCAGCGAGGGCGGGAGAGAGCCCGAGGGAGCCTCGCAGTTGAGTCCAGGAAGCCTCCCAGTGGCGCTGTGCTGCGCTGCTTTCCTCACACCCCGCCCTAAGCGGCGCAGCTCTGTGCGCGGACCTGATCGGGCTGGTCACTCCCACAAGTCCATTGTTGGTTTTGGTGACCATTGGTGTGATTTTGGTGGCGCTTTATATTTTACAACTTTCTTTCCTTTTGCACACATCTTTTGTAAGGGTCCGACTTGACGAGGACAGTAGGGACGTACATTTGCTCTCTGTGTGGGGTTTGGGCGTAGTAGTTAGGGTTTGGACCCTGGAGCTAGAGCCACTCAAGGTTCACCTTTTGACTTTGCCGCTTCCTAGGTTGGGGACCTTGAGCCAAGCATTTAACATCTCAGTGGCTTTGTTTTCACACTTTGGAAAAAGGGGGATAATGTAAATATGTACTTGATGGGATTGTCACGCCAACAAAAAAGCTAATACACGTGAAGCACTTCGAGTTATTCCTGCCACATGATGTGCTAAATGGATGTTCACGATTTCTTGAGCTACAGTTTATGTCTGTTGTGGTTGTATGGACCTAATCCTCCTGTCTCCCATCCTGCTGTTGTCTTTGGTAGTCACGGAAGCAGCTGTTCTCAGTCTCCGTATACTCCGTTCACTTATAACCGTTAGTGATCCTTTATCTTCTTTTAAAAAATGCTTTTGTTTAGGAAAAATAGGTGGTCATCAAAGACTGATTTCTCACTTCTGTATACATCCCTTGTTAGCAAACAGTACAGAGAAGTTTCTAGATTTTTGCTTGTATATTTACCAATGCCTTTTTGTATTCTGGTTTTAAGG
This sequence comes from Mellivora capensis, assembly GCA_004024625.1. NCBI lineage: Eukaryota > Metazoa > Chordata > Mammalia > Carnivora > Mustelidae > Mellivora > Mellivora capensis. Next base: position 1,763 of record PISX010032796.1, on the reverse strand, counting down.
GTTGTCAGTATCCCCTGGGCGGATGCTGTTGCCTTTCATTTTCAGTTATTTTGAGTGATGGCCTGGCATGGGTGCTTGTCTTCAAAGGGGAGAGTATCTGTTTTGGTCATCTAGAATCAGTTCTCAAATGGGGTTCCTGTCAGTATGGTGACTAGGTCCTTTTTTCCTCACTCACAGAAGATGATTTTAACACTGAAGATGCAGACATTGTATGTGAAACTGATTAAGGGGATTTGTGGAAGTGTGGGAGGAAGTTACGTGTTATTCTCTGGTAGTTGTCTTATTCATGCAGGTCTGTGGAAGATTTTCCCCATGGGTAACTTCTTGTCCTGGGTCTGTCCCTGCTGCGTGACTTTGCACAGCTTTTTTTTTTTTTTTAATTTTTATTTTTTATAAACATATTTTTATCCCCAGGGGTACAGGTCTGTGAATCGCCAGATTTACACACTTCATAGCACTACCCATAGCACATACCCTCCCCAATGTCCATTACCCCACCCCCCTTTCCCGACCCCCTCCCCCCAGCAACCCTCAGTTTGTTTTGTGAGATTAAGACAGCTTTAGTCTCTTATCCATGTTTTCTTTATCTATAAAATGAAGGTAGAGGATTTATAGAGAGTAACAAGATAACAAAAAGGTGTTCAGTGCAGGAATGAAAAGATTTGTTGAGTTATTTCTGGTTCTAAAAGGGGGTGTATAGAAACAGGCATTTCTGTTCCAAGTCCAGGAGGCATTCCTGTGTATTCTGGTATTCTGCAAAGTAGCACACTATGAGTGCACACGGTTTTTGGATGAAGTTGTGCCCCAAACCTACAGAAATTTGTAACCAGAGTGCTTATAAAAAAAAATTAGTAGCCCTAATAAGAATAGTGGTGCATTTGCATCTGGAAGCATAGTCTGATTGTTTTCTCCTTCTAGATGTTGTCCTTAAAAGGCATTTGTTCCTAAGACACTGGGTTCCCCAGCGCTAAGAATATAACTCAGTGGTAGCCATCTTCATCCCCCCCCCGCCCAAATACATACAGTGGGAAATTTCTTTAGCTTTTTTGCTCTGGGAAGGGTTTTGAGTTTAATTGTGACATGATGTACTCCTGATCACTCCAGAACATAGCCATGCTGACAAAACAATTTGAGACTACTGAAGGACTTGCCGTGTTTTACAGCGATAATTCTGTTAGTCACGATGACTTACTTGCATGCTCTCATCAGCCTTGGTTTTGGGTGTTTTTTTTTCCTTTTTCCTCTTTTCCAGTTTTGCCGTTTGATGAGTGTCAGATGGTCTCTGGTTTTGGTTTTAATTTTCCTAGTTAATGACGGTGGATAGGTTTTTCAAGGCAAGAGAAAGTATAGATGTTACTTATTGGAGTTCCTTCTTTGACTGCTTACTGAACAGGTCCAAGAAATAGAGATCTCATATTACATGAAAAACCGAGATCAGAAGTCAAGTGAGAGCCATCTCCTCTAGCAGAGCCTCCCACACTTAAAAGACCACATGTTCCCTATACGTTTGAAAATGTTCTCAGTATTAATAAAGCAAAAGGGAAGCATAGCAAAATAAACAGGGAAGTACCCACACCCTGAAGTCCCGAGATTTCCCAGTGATCTGCAGACTTTCCAGTGTTGTAGGAATAATGCATTGGCCTTTTTTTTCTTTCTCCCCAGCGAACTTGAAGATGATTTACTTGGAGAAGATTTGTTGTCTGGCAAAAAGGTAAGAAATCGAGGTCTTCCTGCAACCAGCCTCCAGCTGCTTCATTGTACTG
>PISX010032795.1:0-15814 GCA_004024625.1 Mellivora capensis | reverse complement strand
AGAGTGCTAAACTAATTTGGATGAGGGAATGATCTGTTGTCACTGGAAATAACAAGAAATTACATATTATTTATTATTGAGGTGGCCTCAAAAGTGGGGTCGGAAACATCCCAGCTGCAGATACAATGAAGAGGGTGATGTTAGTGAAAGAATATTTGGGGGTGGGAGAGTTTAAGGTAATTATTTTAAAACACTGACAGGAGTTAGCACAGACAAATAGAGGGCAGAAATGCTGGCACATGTAAAATTACATTGAGTTAGATTGAGAGATTCCAAAGTTATTATAAACATATGAGTATTTTTAAATAGGGAGACAACCTGGATAGAAGGAGGATATGTAGATAGATAGGGAGAGACAGTTATCTGAGTATCCTCTTATTTATTAAAACCGTTCACACTGGTACTGCTATTACGCACATGGAGCACATGGATTTATTATATCCACTGAGCTGGCTGGGGCAGCTAAGACAGAGGGAAGGTAAAGAAAGTGACGAGAGCACCCCGCTTACACCTGACCTAGCAGAATCTAAAAATGTTCACTCTGACCCAGAGCCTGGGCTCTTACACAATAACGGAACTCTGCATCCCTGCAGGTAGGTAATATTACAAGATTAATCATGTGGCCCTGGTACGCTTAGTTACACCTGCAAGTTCCATGGGAACTTAAAGTTGTCATTCAACCGTAGAGCCACACCAGACATTCTCTCTCCCTGAACTTTTCCAATACTGGGGCTCTCCTTGGTCATTAGAATTCATAATTTTTCTAATAACATTTTAATTTTTTCTTTTTTTTAGAGTTATTTATTTATTTATTTATTTGACAGACAGATCACAAGTAGGCAGAGAGGCAGGCAGAGAGAGAGAGGGGGAAGCAGGCTCCCCGCTGAGCAGAGAGCCTGATGCGGGGCTCGATCCCAGGACCCTGAGATCATGACCTGAGCCGAAAGCAGAGGCTTTAACCCACTGAGCCACCCAGGCGCCCCGACATTTTAATTTTTTGAACAGCTTTAGATTTATGTAAGAATTGTGGAGATAGTACAGAGAAGTGACACACACTTCACTGGGCTGTAAGACCAAAATGAGTGTTAGGTGCAGCTTCAACATTTGAACCTCGGAGGGGTTTGAATGGCTGAACTCCCAAGTTCTCCTCCCTGCGATGTCCTGCAAATAAAGTCCCCTAGCCAAACAACCTTGCTTAATAAATGGACTGAATGAAGTTCCTGCTTATCTCTGAGTAGTGGGTTTGAGTTCCCTGCCAGCTGTGGAGTTATTCAAGTAAGGCGATCCTGTCTCCCTTTGGGAACCAGGGGACACCTTGTCCTCCTGCTCCTGCCATGCGCATTCTCCACAGCTCCTGGTGCTTCGCTCCTTCCACAGTGCAAACCCGGGGGTGGTGTCCTCTTACAGGGAATGACATTGGAATGGGATACTTGTTACAACAGTTGAACCAACAGTCATACACTGGACTAAACCACAACCTATACTTACTCGGATTTGCTAAGCGTTTATGTGGTATTCTTTTTCTGTTCCAGGATATTATGTACCTGTAGTCATCATGTGTCCTTAGGCTCTTCCTGGCTATGACACTGCGTCAGACCCTGCTTGTTTTTGGTGACCGTGACAGTTTTGAGGACCACTGGTCATGTGTTTTGTGGAATGTGTCTCTATTGAGACTCGTCTAATGTCTTTCTCGTGATTTTACAGAGGTTTTGGGAATGGGGGAGGAACACTACACGGAGTACTGTCTCATGTCACTTCAGGGATCTGTCTTACCAACACAGCACGACTGCTGGTGCTAACTCGATCGCGGGGCTGAGGTACTGTTTGTCGGGATTTTCCACCTGGAAATTGCTCTCCCCCTGCCTTTTCACGCCGTACCCTTTAGAAGGAAGGCAAAACACACAGCCCGCACTTAAGGAATGAAGAATTACACCGTATCCTCTTGAGGGATACATAACACTTTCCTGAAATCTGCTACCAAGGAGACTGCCTGTTTTCCTCTATCTATCTATAAGTCTATCTACCCATCCATCTATCGATCAGTCATCTATTTCTATACGGAGTCATGGATATTTATTTTATAGACTGTGTATAATTCAATGCTACTTTATTTATTGCTCAGATCATTTCGACTTTGGTCACTAGAAGCTCTTTCATTGGATGTTGGCTCCTCTGTCCCTATATTACTGTTTTTATGTGTTTGTGTGGGGTTTTTGTTTGTTTGTTTTTATTTGACTTTCTGGCACCACAGGATGCTAAGGATAATCTTGTCTATTTTTTACTTCAGTCCCAGAATTAGTCATTTCTCCAGGGACCCTTGGCTTCTTGTATCTGAGGATGACATCATATACTGAGATCCGGCTGCCACGGGTGCTCGCTGCTACTGGGCTCTCTCATTATCACCAGAAACATTCAGCTGACAGCGCAAGGAAACAGATGTGTGTCTACTAACCCATGTATATACACATATCTATAAATATGCATATACATAAACATGAGAATATATTTTAAGCTAAACATGAGTTTGTGTGCAATTATTCGGTTCCAGTATGCATGTACAGTAGTACCCGAATTGTTAGCCTGCACCCCGCAGGGAACAACTTTATCAGCTGAAGCCCAGTGCTTCTTTACAATTCCTTCAGCCTTTATGCTTATGGGCGCTACTTATTTCGGAAGCACTTTAGCTCAGCAACCTTTTGCCACCTCTTTATGTTACATTATTTTATACATTTGTACTACCGTTCAGTATTTTGCCACATTCTGCATCCCATCCCAGTATTCCTATTAGTGATGGTTTGAAATGTGCAAATGTGTAAAAAGTCTGTGTTGGGGCACCCAGGGGGCTCAGTCGGTGAAGTGTTTGCCTTCGGCTCAGGTCATGATCCCGGGGTCCTGGGATCAAGTTCCGTGTCCATCAGGCTCCCTGCTCAGCAGGGAGTCTGCTTCTCCCTCTGCCCCCCATCCCTTGCCTGTCTTGTGCTCTCTCTCTCAAATAAATAAAATGTTTTGTTTTTTTTTTTAAAAAGGCTCTCTCTCCTTTTTGCAACTTCAGTATTCAGAGAGATTTTTCTTATATTGTTAGAAATCACCTCTCTGTTGTTTAAAACATTTGGTGCTTTTTATGTTCTCTGGTGTTGCACAAATGATATCTATTCTTTTAGTATTTGGTGATTCATCAGACATTCTCTGAAAATAGCTCTTCTTGGAGCGCCTGGGTGGCTTAGGGGGTTAAAGCCTCTGCCTTCGGTTTGGGTCATTATCCCAGGGTCCTGGGATCGAGCCCCGCATCGGGCTCTCTGCTCAGCAGGGAGCCTGCTTCCTCCTCTCTCTCTGCCTGCCTCTCTGCCTACTTGTGATCTCTCTCTGTCAAATAAATAAATAAAATCTTAAAAAAAAAAGAAAATAGCTCTCCTGTATTCCTAATTTTTCTATAGAAAAGAGGAAGAGACCCTGTGTTGTGCTGCATGTTAGGGTGACGTGATTCCCAGTGTTCTTTTGAGATAGTATCCTTTTTTGTCATAACATGCCCCAAATTGAGCTTGTTTACAAGTGGGCTTGTTTTCCAGGGCCTTCTGATATGAGACCAGATAAGTTTCAATTTTGTTGTTGTTATTATAGTTGTTGTCATTATTGCTGCATAGTATTTTTTCTGGATTTGGACCCAGGCTCCTATACTAACTATATTTCTAAGTTACAGAATTCTCTCAAGTTGTTCTTCTTCATGTGTAAATTACTTTCTTATGTATAACCCAATACTGCATTTACAAACACTGGTAATTCCCTTCCCCTCCCATTTCCCTACAGCATTTGAAATGCCAGGTAGAGGTTCTTTCGACTTAACTCATCACGACTGGAGAGCTGATAAAGTGCTGAAGCAGAAGAGGGTTGATGCAGAAAATATGCATTTGGGAGATCCGTCTGACATCTGTTATGCAAGATGAATGAGCTTCTTCATTCACCAAACATTTATTGAGCACATTCACGAAGTGCCAAGCACTGTTACAGGCACTGAGCTTACGGCTGTAAGCGAAACGGACAAATTCCCTTCTCTCATTAAGTTTCAGCTCTGACGTAGAGCTACAGCTGGTACACAGACAACAGAGTAGGCACGCGTGACACGTCTTGTAGGAATAGATTTTATTAAGAACTTAAGCAGCATAAATAGAGATGGATGGAAACGGGGCCCAACTTAATGTAGGATGGCCACGGATAGGCTCTCTGACAAGCTATTTTTTAAGCAAGGCCTGACATGAAATGCATGCATGCACGCATAAGGAGAAAGAACATTTCGGTTTAAGGAGCCACCAAGCACAAAGCTTCTCAGACAAATCAGATGCAGCCCAAATCAAACTGAGGAAGAGCATGGAGGCGAATGTGGACCTGATGCCACGGAGAACCCCCCTAGGAACCTGTCTGAGTTCTTACTCCACTCTGTCCCTACGCCTGCCCCATCAAACCCTCTTCCCTTCCTCCTTCTCAAAGGACCATTATGGTAGAGGAGAAGCATGTAATTTAAAGACCCAGCTAGGACATCTTTAGAAATGAGCAAGAGAGTCATTGATAATTACACTATATACAAATGTAAATGGGATTGCCCTGGCCAAACTAGAATATGCTAGGATATGTAGTCATCCTACTTATGTCCAAGTAAACAGAAAATTATAAGCTAGAACTGATGCATATTTTTGATCCATATTTTCTTCAAAGCAGGGAAAGAATAATTTCCATCTTTATTGGCAGTGAGGCAAAGAACTGGACCATCTTCTCTTAATACAATGATGAAAAGGAAGTGATACCAAGCAATTTTGTTCCTATTAAAATAAGCAACAAATTCATAACCTGCCATGTATGTGTTAGAACCGCTTTAGAACAAGACTTAAAATTAGGGAATAAATCAAGGAGAACACAAAGGATTCTTAATTCCTTGAATATTTAGATGAACAACAGTAGCATTTTAAGAAATAATGCAGTTGGATACATACTGGGTACATAGCAGTGACTGTGGCTTTAAACACAGGATATCATCGGAGTTGGATTGGGTAAGTGAAGTCTTCTGGATTGACATGAGCATTGCTGGTTGGTGCCAGAGTAAAGGATGACATAATGTAACGAGAAGCTATAGATGGGAGGGAAAAACAAAGGGATATTGGGCAATGTTCATATCCACAGCAGAAGGGAAGGCAGAAGAGGGGATAGACATGGAAAAGAGTGGTCGAAGGGTAGGATGGCAGGAGGGCATTCTGTCAGAGAAGCCATGGCTTGGAAGTTTTTGCACTTCTCCCCTGTTCTATGCTCAGTACCTCCATCTGTGGACTCCAGAAAGCACAAAGAATGCAAAACAGAGGCATCTTGTTGACCCATACGTAGAGGAGGCAATGTGGAAAGACCAGAGCATGGTGAAGAAAAATCAGAGCAAGGTGAAGATGGAGATTTCCATACCAGAAGCACATATTAGAGCCGGCTCTGTTCCTGGCTAAAAATGTGAATTGGCCAAAAAAAAAATAATAATAATCTTGTTTTTTTCATCTCTAAAAATGGAAATAATAATCCTTGTACAAACCACATCATGCGGTGCTCTATCACTTGAAATATTACAGAGAACGTGTAGTGAATGATGAAACCTTTATGATGAAACCTTTAGAATATGACAAGAAATATGACCCTTGTGAGGTTTAAGAGAGGCAAATGTTGCCCTCCAATTCCTTAGTTTTAGAAGTCATAGGTTTGTGTGATTAAATCTTTTATAGGTAAGCTGAAAAAAGAGAAAGAGAGAGACTAGCATAGTAACCTTATGACATTCTGCACTGCTTCTGAGTATGGTAGACAAGCCACTGAACCTCCCTGTGACTCAGTTACCTTATCTGTGACTTGGTGATGATATTCCTGAGCTCTCATGGGATGGGGGCAACGTATGTGAAAATGGGCTGACACTCGGTGAAGACTCAGGGGCAGAGACCCTTAGACTGGTTATCTGTGCACGTCCAGTGATGAGAAGGTGGTGTTTGGGGCCGTTGAGAAGGAAGAAACCAAGTGGTGCTCTCCAGTTTCCACGGACATTCCAGTCCAGCTCACCGGCATCAGAACAGAAGAGACCGTCCTACAGGAGAGACCCGAACTGCTGTTTAAGGCAGTTTCTCTGCTGCTAACGCGTGTGCAACAGAGTTGAAGGGAAGGCACAGCCGCAGACATCATGTGAACCAGTGAGGTCAGATCGCTGCGCCCGAGTCCTGCCCTCGGGTCTGTCTGAGTTGTAAGATCCAGGAGGCAAGTTGGCCCTTTGTCAGGCTTCCTTTCAAGACCGAGCAAGGACCTGACAAGAAATAATTTGTGATTTGAAAGAGAGTAAGAAATCTTGAGATTTTCACACCTAAATATTAAACTTAGACTCCCAGTTATGCAGCTTTCAGAGCTCTGTAGCTTTCCAGTGACACCACAGGCAAATCACACCACCTCTGGACTCTGTATTTCACTTAAATTTTAAAAATGAAAATTATGCCCACCTTCCCAAGCGAGGTGGTTCTGGAAGAAATTAGTGTTGTCATGCGTCATGGGATCTGTGAGGAAAAAGCACGTTGTTTAGAGAGGTTTTGGTGCCTCCACAGATTATCCTGTGTGTTGACTGTGACAGTGTCTTCTGAGTGAAAGTCCAGCCACTGAGCCACAGACGGGATGTTCGGACCATGTATCATCACACAGCCTGTTCCCCGGGTGGTGAGGTTTGCAGACTGTCCACTAGCGTAGCCATCCTCAGTGCTCAGTTAAAGTACCCTCTGTCAGCCCTTTCTTAAAACCAGAGAAACTGGGGCGCCTGGGTGGCTCAGTGGGTTAAGCCTCTGCCTTTGGCTCAGGTCATGATCTCAGGGTCCTGGGATCGAGCCCCGCATCGGGCTCTCTGCTCAGCGGGGAGTCTGCTTCCCCCTCTCTGCCTGCCTCTCTGCCTTCTTGTGATCTCTGTCAAATAAATAAATAAAATCTTAAGAAAACAAACAAACGAACAAACAGAGAAACTCTGTGCTCCTCCTGGTGGGAGGCATCTGAGAAGTCTTCCCAGATGCTGTTGTGTCAGACTCAGCCTGAGGACGGAGCTCCCTTAGCTGCAGATCCATCCCCCCATCTGGCACCACCGTCCTACCCTGAGCTTGCAAGGATGAATCCTGGAGTGTCTCGGGATCACAGGACGCCCTCTCCATCCGGCAGACGGCCGTAATGGGCAGAATCCGGGGGAGGCACATGGGTGGAGGGCCCTTTTCTAGGCTGGTGAAGACTTTGACACTTGAAAAGGCAAAGGTTGAGCTGCAGATTGGGACTTGACAGCAAAATTGGGGGGTGGAGGTGGTACAGAGATTCCCCATCTACCACCCCTAACACATGCATAACCTCCTCCTTTATCAACATCCCCCTGCCCCCCGGAGCAGGACATTCATTGAAACCGATGAGCCCATCATGAACATCATCATCACCCAGAGCCCATGGTTTGCGTTCTGGGTCCCTCTTGGTGGTGCACACGACATGGGTTTGTTGGTATAGCGTCCCACAGAGTGTTCTGCAAATCCTCTGGGCTCCAGCTCTTCGTCCTCCCCCGACCTCGAGCACTCGCACCACTGATCTCCTCACTTCGTCTTCTCCAGGTTGCCGTATAGCTGGGCTCCTCCAGGTGTCGTTTCCTCACACTGGCTTCTTTCACTCAGCATTGCACAATGAAAGCCCCTCGATGTCTGTCCATGGCTTGATGGCTCATTTCCCTTACTACTGCCCGACATTCTTGTCATTCATTTTTTGTTTTCTGCAGGGGATGGGGATTGTTCTTTACCATCATATGCATCCCGGTCAGCTTTCTCCGGTTCCCCACCTACAGACCACCCACCTATATATCCACATTCCTGCTCTCAGCCCTATGAAGGGAAGGGACCTTGTTGACTTGGTTGCTGTGTAAGAGCATCTTCCCCACTGTTTGTCCTATAGCAGGACAGAAATCATAATAAGAAATATTCAGTTACTACTTCAACCACCATTCATAAGATAGTTCCTAATATTTCTGTATCCTTTTTTTTAAAGATTTTATTTATTTGACAGAGAGAGACACAGCGAGAGAGGGAACGCAAGCAGGGGTTTCGGGAGAGGGAGAAGCAGGCTTCCTGTGGAGCAGGGAGCCCGATATGGGGCTCGATCCCAAGACCCTGGGATCATGACTCGAGCGGAAGGCAGATGCTTAATGACTGAGCCACCCAGGTGCCCCAGTATTTCTGTATTCTTACTAATAGCTACACATACCATCAAAGTGTGAAATTCAAATTGAAATGTATATTGAATTCTTTTTAGGTACAGGAGTTGGGTGGCAGGAAGAAACACTCGCCCCTCAAAATTTCCAATAGATAAGTAAAAAAAAAAATGCCTCTCTATATGTATGGCAGGGGTATTTGATGTCCAGATTCTGGAATCAGTCGGATGTGGATATTTGCGTGATTGAACCTGACAGTTTATGGTACTGGGCTGCCAGGAAAGGCTTGATGATCTCTTTGGGGGTCTGCACCAGGAAAACTGTACTGCTTTGCCTCTGGCTCTGTGGAGCCCCTGAGCTGGTTCTGATGGCTTCTGCTAGCGACGTAGGGGGCCAGATATGACAATGGGGTCGACGGAATGACGATGCATGCCAGTGTGGGGAATACAATGGACAGGTAGGCTCAGAGTTATTTAGAACAGGGGATGCATGTATATATACATGTTAATGATGTAGTGTTACTTAATACGAAAATCTTTACCAAGTTTCCCCATATAAACAACAGCCACAGAATGAGATTAAGTGCTCAGTGAGTTATTAGGTGCTTAGGGGAAATTCCCATGCCATAAGATAACAAGCTATTTTCATAACACTAATGAAAAACAGAGGGAGTGGGCTTATAGGAATAGCACCTCAACACTATAGGGCCCTAGGTGAATGGGTAATTGTCTCATGAATTAGAAACCTTAGTTTCTAATGTATGTGTCTGCAAGCCCAGGAGAGATCTTAAAACAACGTCATGATTTCTGCCGATAGCGGTGGAATCATCTGACTTCAGTAACTAATTAACTCTGTATTTGCGGTTTGAGAAATGAGCCACTAACTAATTCCAGAGGAGTGAAATAGGCGGTCTGCTAAACATGGTGAATTGGGGGACGCCTGGGTGGCTCAGTTGTTAAGCGCCTGCCTTCAGCTCAGGTCATGGTCCCAGGGTCCTGGGATCGAGCCCCGCATCAGACTTCTAGCTGAGTGGGGAGCCTGCTTCTCCCTCTCCCACTTCCCCTGCTTATATTCCCTCTCTTGCTGACTCTGTCTCTGTCAAATAAATAAATAAAATCTTTAAAAAAAAAAGCCATGGTAAATTGAAATTTCCATAAACTATCTCATTTACAAGGATTCTTGGAGAGAAAAAAAAAAGATAATTTGACCAGAAAATACCAATGGGTGATTACTGTATGCAGGAACTTTTTTGACAAACCCCGGTTTCTGTGAAAAGTGAGAAGTGAAAAAAACCTCTTAGAGGAAAGAATATATCTTGTTGTGTACTCCATCTCAAACCCTGAAGGACACTGTGCAAAGGACCACTGTGTGTGTGTGTGTGTGTGTGTGTGTGTGTGTGTGCATGTCTGTGTGTGTGTTCAAGGAAGGGCAAAAGCTTTTCTAGTAGCCAGGTGCAGGGCATGGATAGTTCACTGTAGGGGAGGAAAAAGAACTTCCCCTCTACTCTTGCCTACCCTTTCTTGATTAAAGACAGTTTAACAAGAGGAAAAAAGTTCATGAACATGTAACAGCTCCCATTAATACATGGGAGATACCCAGAAAAACCTGGTAACCCCCCATGGATGGCCCAAGCCACCACCTTAAATATCACCTATGGGGAAAGAAACGAGAAGCACGGGAGGGCGAGGCTGGTTACGGGATGACCAGGAAGGCACCGCCAACGAAGCTGTGGTCGGTCTGCAGGTTCTGTCACTGTGCCTGTCTAAGAGGAGAAACAGGACACAAATTGTGGGTGTGGCAAAGGAGATGAGGGAGTGGGCATTGATGTGGGGAAACAAAGGCAGAAGAGAAAATAATTAAATTTCCTTACAGCCCACTGACAAGTCCTTGAAATAGGCAGAGTGACATTCCTCTAGGGACTCAACTGCCTTGATGTTGACACTTTGCTAAGGGCAAAAGGCAAGCCTAGCCTGACCCATCCACTCCCCCTCCCCCAACCAGGATCCTATAAGTCTACTTTAACTTATGAAAATTCCTTTGGAAACTCCCTTTATCTCTAACTACCCCCCAAGATACGTGCTGGCAATCATCTCCAAGCATATGGCCACTGATCTACATCTGAAGGGTCTCATGACTAGGGTTTTATGAGACAGTCATAAATGACCTTTCCCCAACAACAGCTAGCCCCCTCAAGGTCCTGAAAACCTGGCTTCCAAAATTCCTTGGAGAGTTACGCTATCCCTAACCCCCTCCCAACTTGAAATTATATGATGGGCCACTCTTCACGACCCCAGTGCAGCTCTTTCTGCCCAGGGGTCCTGTCCCCGTGCTTTAATAAAACCACCTTTTTGGACTGAAGACTTCTCAAGAATTCCTTCCTGGCCATCAGCTTCGAATCCTAATGTCTTTCCTACTTCAGCCATGACAGGATTATTGTTCAATTTGACCTTCACAAAGCAGATACCAGGTGAGCTTGGGGAAGAGTGAATTAAAGCTCTCCGGAGACAGAGACCCGTGTTTTTATTTTTACACACACTCGCATAGAGTGTGTGTGCATGTGTTGGTGTGTGTGTGTGAACCACTCATTCATAGACACACCTGATACAAGGAGGAAAATGCACGTGAAGAAGACCTGTTCTCTCTCAAACTTGTGATGTTAGTATCTTTCCTTTGATATGTATATTGGGACAGATATACTCAATCTCCAATACCCTGTCTCATTTGCAAGCTAGACAGCAAACATTATGTTCTGATTTTCACCCCAGGAATGTTCAGTCTCTGACCTCATGCACGTCCTAGTGTAATTAGTTGGTGGGTGTGGTGGGTGAGCCCTGGGCAGCACTGGGATCCTAAGATCTCCTCTCTTGGAAAACTTCTGTGTGACTCCGGGCCAGTGGCTTTCTTACCTGCCTACCATACGGTCCTTGTACCCACCCAGGACCCAGCCCAGCCACCTCACAGGGAACCTTGAGATTCGGATAAATAATAGCATCATTAGAGCTCTGAAAACCATATAGCATTGTCCAAGCTTAAATGTTTATTAGTTACCCTTATGGACCACCACTCCTGTTTTGCTTCTGTCTCCTGCCCAGGTAAAATAAAATAAGCACCAGCTAGAGCCCAAATTTTTACCCTCTGATGGCTAATATGAAGAAGTCCCTACTATGTTTCCTTGCATTAGATGAATTTATTCTATTCCTTACAACAATTTTTTTTAACCTTTGAAAAGGTGAAGTCTCCTTGCTTCCCACTTGAGGCACCCGCGATGTCTTGAATAGATTCAAAGGGTCAGACTCACCCCTGAAATAAATTAATTTTGTGACCTTAGGTCATCACTTTTGCTTGCTCTTGGTTTCTTTAGCATTAAAATTAAGTTGTAGGAGTAAATGATTTCTAATGTCATTCCAGCTCTGAAATTACATGATGCTGATAGTTTAAAAAAATATATCCATCAGTTTGCTAGAGTAGATGATTAATGCTGCTTCAGAGAAAATCCTGAACCATTTTAAATAGGAGCTTTTAGAAATGCTTCCAGTTCTTCCTAATTGGTTTATGAGCAACTTAGAACTAAGAGTACAAAGAAAACCAACCACAAATTTTGCCTTCAGCTGTCCTAAAGAATGTCCTTGTCATTTGCTCCTTTTAAGATTCCTAGATATATAATTAATATAAATTACAAGTAGGACAATTAGCCTTGAAGTTAAAGTAACCCATGTATTCATATTGCTAGAATTTGTATATAAAATTAGCTGGCACTCAACATTTGTTACTTTAAGGAAAAGTTCAAGATTCCTACTGACTTGCTAATTGTGAGTGATGAGGAACTTAGATTTGTGTCAGGAGCTTTCCTTTCATGTGTTCTCCATGAGCCTGATTACCTTGGCAAGGCACAGAAAACACTTCGTGCTTGGTTTATATCTCATCCACCTTTGCAAGGATTCTTCCTTAAAATGTCCTAGTGAAATTGGTCAACCAAAAGCGGATTCAGCACATAGTATGGTAGGCAAGACATGAAAAATAATGGTAATAAATAATTAAAATAAAAATCAGTTATTATTGCCTTGCTAAATCTAAATCAATTACTTTGCTAAACTCACCTAGTCTTCTGTCATTCTAGTAGGAAGACAGTTTATCTCGCAAGTACATTTTTTAAAATAAGAACAAGTCTCCAGATATCTATTCTTTCTTAAAAGCAACAACCAAGTGGATTCACCTGTCTTACTGAGCTTTAGAGTTACGTGGCAAACGAGAGATTTAGATGTCAGCTGATACTTTGTTTTCTATAAATTTCTTTCATTTAGCCTATTTGGAATGAAATCATCTTGGTAGGTTTCCCATTAATGAGACTGTGAAGGGAGAAGAGCGTTTAATTTGTCAATAATTCAGATTTTCAAAAGAATTCCAGATATGAAAGAGTTTCTGTGTCAAATTCGGCTTAAAACAACCTGAGGGTTTTGAAGGGGCGAGGGGTGGGAGGTTGGGGGAGCCAGGTGGTGGGTATTATGGAGGGCACGCATTGCATGGAGCACTGGGTGTGGTGTAAAACTATGAATTCTGTTACACTGAAAAGAAATGAAATAAAAAAAATGAAAAAAAATATATTTGCAGACTTCAGAGGAGGAAGAGAAAAAGGGAAAGGAGTATTAATTTAGAAGATACTATAAATTATATTTTCATGCATGTGTATTGATTTGCAGTTTAAATGCATATGTGATAACTATCTATATTTTCATAAAATAAGTTTAATTTAATAGAAGCTAATTTTGTTTATAAGAACTTACCCAGTGCAGAGAGAGACACCGCAGAGTAACGGTTTAGAAAGGTAAATATGAGTTACAGCTGATGAAGGAAATGCAGCATCTCTGAGAGTTATTACTCTGGTCTGCTGAATAGAACACTCCAGTATCCTGCCACCCAGAGGAGAAAACCAACCAACGGATTCAGTGCATTCTTAGTGACCAGAGTGTCTCCAGTGCCCACGGGCTGTTTCATGCAGTGCCTTGGGATAGGCAGTGTTGTGGGAAACAAAAGTACTTAGTGAATGATTGATTCCATATAAGGTGTTACCAGCGCCTTAGACATCTGGCTTTGTGTAATTCAACCTGTGAGCGAGGCCATCCAACTATTTGGAAGCATCCTTGTACTTCTTGACACCATGAAAAATTATTTGGGGAAGTTTTAAGTGACTAACAAGTACTGATAAATAATGGATGTTTAAGCATGCAATGAAAGTGGTTCATGTAAACGATGGGATGGTATTTAGGACTAAATAGAAAGGAGCTCTCAAGCCATGAGAAGAGGTGGCAGAGTTTTGAATGGACCAGGCTCAGTGAGAGAGGCCGGTCCGAAAAGGCTCCGCACGCTGTAGGATTCTAGCCATAGACCTCCTGAAAGAGACACAAGTACGGGGACAGTAAAGAGATCTCTGTTTGCTGGGGCTGGAGGGCATAGGGGAGGGAGAAACAGGTGGAGCATAGAGACTTTTCTGGGCAGTGAGACTATTCTGTGATGTTACAGTCATGGATACATGTCATTACGCATTCGTGCAAACCCAAAGAATGTGCGATGCCGGGGGTGACCTCTAATGTAAACCGTGGGCTTGGGATGCTAACGATGTGTCAATGTATGATCATCAGTTGTAACAAATAGGCCATCTGGTGGGGGATATTGATGATGGGGGAGGTGGTACACATGTAGGAAGAGATATATGGGAACCCTCTGTGCTTTCTACTCAATTTTGCTGTGAACCTAAACCTACTACTGTGTGTGTATATAACGTATATATGTGTATAATTTGTTTTATATATTAATACGTTTACATATGATGTTTTCATATACATTAATATAACATATATTGATATTTATTATGTATTATATAGGTATATGATAGGAGGAAAATTTAAATACAGCCATTCGGGTCTTCTTGCTGTTCATATTATTTTATTTAAAGGGTAAGTCATGCTATAGGTGAGCCCATCTTCAAAGTAGGATGTTTAGTAGACTCAGTCAGAAAATAACTAGGAAGGCTCTGTTAAAATACAACATATCCTGTGTGTTATGTTTGAAAAAAGCATCTAGTTTAAAAAGCTGTCTCATGAATGGTTCAGAATCCATTCATTCATTACATTGATTGGAAATTTCCAATGTAGCCAGCACTGTTGTAGTGCAATGATCTTGAAATGGCCTGGAGAGAATAAGAAACCTTGCCTTTCCAGACATTTCATTTAGATGGAGGGTTAGATAAGGTACGAAATGGCAAAATATCTGCTAAGCTCCATAAGATCTGCTTTGGGGAAGTTACAGAAGAGTAAAGAAGATAGTACAGTGGCACGCAGATGTAGTTGGAAATAAGGTGGTCATGACTTCCCTGAGGAAACTGTATGTACGTGAACACATGAAGGAGGACAGGGACCGTGCAATGTGGACATGGCTGTGGGCGAAGAACATTTTAGGCGGGATATACCGCCAGTGCCAAATGGGTAAGGCAGGAGTTTGCAGAATGCCCAGGAAGCCACTGCACATGGCTGGGAAGGGCTGGTCCGGTATTAGCAGGACGTGCAATCGGAAAGGTAACATGAGAGCTCTGTAGACCTAACCTACCATAGTGTGCAGCTCCGACTGTTGTCAAGTTTTGTCCTTTACATTGTGTGAGGTAGGAAGCCGCGAGCAAGTTTTGAGCAGAACTGAGTGATACGATTTGATTCGTATTTTTAGGTACACGTTTCCGAAGAGGATCTGCTTTTGGAATGACAGAGTAACGTGCAGAAGGGCAACACTGTACAGAAAATCACTCAAGAAGCTACATAAATTCAAATAAAATAAAAATGGACAAGCAAAGATGTAACTCCCCCATGTTTACGCCTCGCAAAGCATTTATCTTCCATTCCTTCACTTTCAACCTGCGTCTTTGGATACAAATACTGTCTCTTGTAAGCCACATGTCGTAGGTCTTGATTTCGAACCAGTCACACAGATCTCCGCACTTGGATTGAAATGTTTAGCTTATTCATACTTAATGTGACTTTTAGCTTATTCATACTTAATGTGACTATCCATCTGGCTGGAAGCATGTCTCAATTTTGTAGCTACTCTGTACGCTTTTTGTTCTTCTGTTTTTCCGTATGTGTCAGGCAGATAATTATGGGGTGCTACTTTTATTTCCTCTCTTGCTTCTTTTAGCTAAAGTGTTTTTTTAAACATTCTTTTTTTTTAAGATTTTATTTATCTATTTGACAGAGAGAGATCACAAGTAGGCGGAGAGGCAGGCAAAGAGAGAGGAGGAAGCAGGCTCCCCGCTGAGCAGAGAGCCCGATGCGGGGCTCGATCCCAGGACACTGAGATCATGCCCTGAGCCAAAGGCAGAGGCTTAACCCACTGAGCCACCCAGGTGCCCCTAGCTATAGTGTTTTATTATTAGTTTGAGTGGTTGCTCTAAGGATTACAATGCTTTTTAAACAAATTTATTGATATATTGTCACCATATAAATGTACATATTTAATGTGTATAAGTTGGTGTTTTAAGTGTTTTAATACACATGTATGTTGTGAAATGATCACCACTATCAAACTAATTATTGTGTCCGTCCCCTGTATGTA